>VXBQ01004168.1:39106-53023 GCA_013400175.1 Phainopepla nitens | reverse complement strand
TTTTTTTTTTTTAATTCAGGCTGGATAAAGTATCTTCTTTATTTTGTGGAACTTTAATATAAAAACACCGAAATTTTGTGGGTAAAAAGATGCATTAGATACCCAACTCCTATTTGTCTCCGTTCTCTTCCTATTATATTTGTAGTCAACACAATTTAATTGCTTGCAAAGCATGGTAATTCTTTCCCATGTTGTTATTCCTACAAACTATAGCCACCTCCTCCAACACAAAACACAGACAATTAAGAAAATTACCCAAACTAATTTTCACCCACAAAATGAATGCATTAAAATTTATACTGCAAGATCATCAGAGTATTTCCCAAGGTAACTACAACTAGTCTTAACAGTAAAAGCCATGAGAGAAGCTATCTTTGGAGCTAGGTAGACAAAAGCAAGTTGATACTAACTCTAGTTGGAAATGGAAAAATATTAATGAATTTAAATTCTGGCAGAATGCTTCGGTATTTCCTGCAAAGAACATAAGTCTTCATGTATGGTAAACCTAATGTCAAACTGATCAAAACCTGAGCTACTTCCCTGTCCTAACTTTGTAACATATTAGGTAAGTCTGGATGAGAGTCAAATCAGTATATTTTGAAGATAGAATAAAAAATATATTGGTTGAAAACTAAGGCTCAAATACTAACTTTTGCACCTCACTGGTGTGGGATTTTTTGAGGGAAGAAGAAACAGTGTCTGCAGGAACAATTCTAACAAGACATCCTCTCAAACACACGTCTTTCACATACTAGACCTTAGTCCTAAATTAAAGAGACAAGTAGGCAAAAAAGCTTTTACAGCTATTTGAAGAGAGAAGTTACCTTATGCACAGAAGCCTGTGCTACAAGTTTATTAAGTTCTAAGGGATAAGGGTAGAATACCACCTTACAAATACAAGAGCAGCATGGGACCAGTCTGTAAGACTATATGTGTTCCAGGTTCTGGCTGGTAAAAGATCCAGCTTTCTTCTTTCTCTTTTTAAGAGCTGATAGTTTTGAAGAGAATTATTTTGAGAAGAATGCATGCACAGAAACAATGTGTTGCTAAGATTTCTACTCTATTTTAAAAATGGTTACTGTTTGTAAGCCATTGTACATTTTCTGAGATGGAAGGGTATCACGCCCCTCCAAACAGTGAGATTTAACTGTTCAGCCCAAAGCCACAAAACTGGTCCCTGAATAGAGTGAAAGATAATTGACTGTCACGAATGTCAAAATCACCCCCTCTTGAAAATTTTCTCATTTCTCATGTCATCAACAAAAGACATAAAATTTCAGACCTCTCCTTCTTATTCAGAGGGATGCACTGCAATTCATTAGGGAGATCAATCCAATACATCTGCAGGATAACCAAAGCAAGGCCTTTTATGTGCAGTGTTACCTGTTTATTCACTAAGATTTTCAAACTTAGGTCTTCAGTCACCTCAGCTTCATCCCAACATTGTTTTACTTAAACCTTTAGTAAAATTAATTTTAACAAACCTGAGGAATTGCAACATAGTCTAACATGAAGAGTATGTAATCCCAAAGTAACACAATACTCTAGGGAATGTTTCCACATTAAAACTGAAGCTTATCACTCATATCATCTCCCACCCAGGTCACATTTATTCGACTCAGATCTGTAACGAACGTTAGGGGCTTATCTGCGCCAGTCAGGTAACAGTCTCATCACCCTCATGGTAAAGACAAATGAGCACCTGGCCAATAACATTTTATGAACAACCACAACAGCTGGTCCAGCAGAAATGGGAAGCTCTCTCTTTTCTAAACCTGGCAGCAGAGTTAGAGATACAGGGCAGTGAGGTGGGGCTACTGTTGGGTTTCCTGTAAGATCAACTCCATAAAAAACTTGTGGAGATGACTGATTCCCGAGGTGGACAACAGAAACTAGATGCCTCAGAAAGAGTTAGCAATTAAGTACCAAAGGTCATGATAATTTTTCACAGAACACAAAACGGAACAAGTAGATAAAAAGTTAACAGATGCTTCTATCATCCTGCAGAAAAAAAAAAAAGTGGTTCCGAGGCCTAGAGCCAAAGTTCAGAAGCTCCATGGATCAGCTTAACACTTTTCACAGATCAAATTAACCAGGTATAAAGTGGGGCTTATGACATCTCTGAAAATTTAAAATAATAAGTCAGTGTTGCATTAGTAGAATGACATGAAAATTATAGCAATATGTAGCACATTGCATTTGTTGGCATATTTTACTTTTCTTCAGGTTTCAAAACTCAGATATAATTAAATCACATCAAATTATATGGTTCTCTACACTAAAATTCAATGACTATTTTGGGGGACAAAATTCTAATGAAAAATAAAGATTGTTGATGTTGATTAGAGACTTCCTATGTTGTGTCTGTACATCAACAAATCCACCATAAAACTCTTGAAAACTGAAGTTCATTGTGTCATGGTGCATAACAAAAGTGAGCTTCTGAGAATGTAAAATTAGAAAATTAAATGGCTTTTCTTATCCACATCTGTAATATTTTAATAGAGGGAATAGGCAACTGCTAGTTATTACTGCATGAGACAGCTTTAACATCTGCTTGAGCTTTTTATGTTCATTAGCTGTTAGTTTCCATTCTTTTAGGGACTTTTTTAAATTATGGGTTAGACTGACCATGTAATAGAATAACTTAATTTCATGCTGTGCTGGAGTTCAATCTCAATCTTCTTTCAGAAGACACTTCTTACTGGGTGTGAAGTCCCTTCAATCCTTCCATCCTCCAGTTCCTTTGTTGCTTCCTTTAATAGGGAAATGGTTGGATAATACCCAGTTTTATGGGGTTTTGTCAACAAGGGACAGGAAAAAATGGTCAGGAGACAGACAGTTCCTTTTCACAGTATCATGTGTAATTGCGGAACATCACACTTCATAAATGTCATCCTTAGAACATCTAACAGAACTGCATCATGTATGACCTTATTTTAAAGCCATACTTACATACAAGGTAAAGGCCTGATCTTTACAGCATGACTTCTTTAATTATCTGACATACAATTCCTTTCCCCCCTTTTCTGGCCCATTTTGACCCTATTATCAAAACGAGTAACAGACATATTTTGTGCCTTGTTTACATAACATTCTAAAACCAGTTGTAGTCGATTTTCCGTATCCTATTAGAATTAAAACTGCTTTGCAGAAGTACAGTCTACAGAGTTCAAAAAAGTGTCAAGAGGTGTGAATTTAAAAATTAGTAATATAGAACTTACACAGCTATTTCTCCAATAATTGAGTAAAAATGGGTATTAACATGTAATTTATATCTGCTGTGCAGAAAATTGGACTTTGAAGTGCCAGGTTTTGAAGTGATATAGAGGCTTATATCCAGCCCCGGAGTGTATGTGGTAAAACAAAACTGATGAACTGTCGTTAAAGGAAGAACACAAAACCACCTCTGCACATGTTCAGTTGAAGAACATAGTCGCACTCATTCTTAGGGAAGATGTCTACAGGCAAAAGTGAAAAAGAAAAGGCAGAATAGTTTCCTCTGACACTTTTTTCTGATCACTGTCTTCCTATTAGCTAACATTCCTCACTATCTTTGCAACTGGAGAAAACACTCTTTCCTAAGAGGTCATTAGGATGATCACCCTGGAATAAGGGCTATAAATTAGTCCCTTAATTTCTCAAGTAGTATCTTAAATTAGTGTTTCAGGATTGTTTCTGCTGCTCCAAAATATCACCTTTTTGAGAACTTGGAGATTCAAATATCATTAAGTGCATTTATGAAAACATCTAAGTATGTATTTCCTCTCAGGAGGTGCCATGTATCACAGCCTAAGACAGCAATGCAATATATCCTCTGGGCAGCAGCAGAGCAGTTGGATTATGCAAGCTATTACCATTTGTAATTTGTTTATTCGTAAACCACCCCACACTAATCATACTGATGGAACAATACTCATTGCAAGTCTTATGAAATAAGTATTTGAACAGCGCTTCTTAGGTGCAGAACAGAGGACTCAGATCTCCTACCATTCAAATCCCCTTTTGTAGAGTTTTCCCTGCAGAATTTGAAAGCTTACATGTAAGTTCACACATACTGGTGGTGCAAAGCACTCTTAAATTCAAAGAAACACACCAAACCAAATGTTTCTTATGACAAATCACTGAGCCTTAGAATGGGGGAAACTGAAATATATCCCCTCATTGTCTCTCACGCACTGCAGATCTGGAAGATTACCTCAACAGCCATTTTGGCAGTCTAGAAACAAACCTAGCAAACAAGCCTTCTGTGTTGAGGCTGTGAAATCCATTCTTATTTGTTTGAGGGTGCTTACTATGGCTGACCTCTAATCTAAGTCCTACAGACTGAATGTTCCTTCATAGTGCTAATAAAACTTCTAGCTTAGTTTCAAAAACATCCAGGTTTGTGTGCTCCAAGAGTGCTCTGCAATAGAACCCAAAACTTAGCAAATTTGGATAAAATTCCACATGCTGGGGTTTTTATTCAAACTTATATACAGAAGCAGGTTTAGTCTCCAATTTCTCTATTTGAATGGACCAGAATTACATGCTTGCTGCATGAAACCAATATAGTGGGATACACATGACTCATTATATTGGAATTTCAGAAACCACATCATAGACTAAAGCAAGAATCTGAGAGACAGATTGATAGATCACATAACAGAAACCTTGTCATTTTGTAAGCAGTAAAATTCCCCTACTTACAAAAAATTTAAAAGCAAATTTAACAGCACAAAAAATTTTGTACTTTTCAGTACAGAAAGTAAGAAGTGTGTTTCTTAGAAATATTTTATAAATTTATATTTCTGATCTAAATAAGTCCCTGGCCCAAGAACAGTGGTAAAATGATGAAAGATAGTTGGGCATCGGTTCTGTTTTCAGTCCATCTTCCCCCCATGCATCCCCCCCACTTTCATCCACCTCTGATGTTCAGTGTGGTTTGTCTAAGATAAGAACACCAGGTGGGTATTGCAGAGGGGACTGGATGCTTGCACAATTAATGCGTTCCAGAGATGGGGGAGCACATCAGCCTGCTAAAGGGTATGAAGTGCTGCTGGAGACTGGGACTACTGAGCAAACCAGTCTCCTGAGGTTGCAGGCATTTCCAGTGAAGGAAATTATACTTACATTTGAAAAGGAAATTCTAATTAAAATGAAAAAAAAAAAAAATTGTTCCCAACTGGAAGAATTGAACACTGTAACAACAGGGAGGTTGACATCTCCACCAAGAAGTTCAAATGAAAGCCTGTACCAATCCAATCAAATTGGATCCATTTTCAGGAGGGAACTGGGCCAAATTAGATCTTTCCAAACTAAATCTGTCTGTAACCAGTAATGTAACAATTCATATTAAAAGAAATATTTTTTTAAAAAAAACAACCAAAAGAAAAAAAAACACAAAAACAAGCAAACAAACCCAGCAAACATTACGTATATCAGTGTCACACACTGCAAACTGCAAAAGCTGCACAGCTGAACAGAGATGAGTGTCCTACATACTCTCATTCTTGCTGCACTGTTTTGCCATGACTTGATCTGATTTTCATAGCCTGCTTGAGTCCGGCTGGAGTAAACACCTCTTGGGTGATAATAAGAAGCTGGCTAAAATTATTTACTCTTTGAAGGCAGAAACTGAAATCATCACAGCAAACAACTCAACAGTCTTGCAGAACTAAAAAAAACAGCGGAAGCAAATCTACATGGTACCTGGCTCAAAGGGATAGGATCCATCTCACACCTCAGCCACTGGAAAATTAACTACTCAGACCAGTCAGTTATTACAGCTTTTCTTTTCTCTTTTTTAATCTCAAAAAGCAGCATATAGCTTGTTCAGTCACTCTCAGCTGTCTAACCCTCTTTATTTACTAGAAAAGCTAAGTGAAGTTGCTATGGTCAGGTGACAGTCATACCTAGAATGCAAAAACATAAAGAACTAATGCAATTAAAAAAGAAAAAGAAAATAACATTTCATTATGATTTCCATTTACTACAACCTTCAATCTCAACATCCTTTGGTGGCAGCTTGATTCTCTTAATTTTCAAAAGTAATCTTGGACCAGTCAACTACTCAGGAAAAATAACAGGAGAAAACAAAGACAGTGAGAGAAAAATAACTGACTTTTTATTAGCATTTCAACAATTATCTAGTGTTCCACCTAAAGCACACATTAAAGAGAATCATGGTACTATGGATCCAAAGTAGCAGAATGGGATTTTTCTCTGAGTACAAATGAAAAATTGTTCCCCCTCCCCTGTTTGCTATTTTTTAAAGAAAAGCTAGATCTTTAATTAGCTATCTGTGAGCAGAGACATGATGCAGACTACAGCTGGATATTTGAAGTTTGACAAGACAAAAATTAATGCTTTAGATCCCTTCAAATCCCCTTTTTTCTTTTGCTTAGTTGGGAGGGAGAGAGATGGAGAATTAATTTGTCTCCCCTCTTCTCCCATTTCCCTTACAGACCTGAAGGAAATGTTGAATACAATGAAATTGAGAGGCCATACATACTACATTCAAATATAGCTGTCACAGTGTTTTAAATTAAAATTCAATTACAAGCTTTTTCCTTCAGTATACAACATATTTGCACCTGCATGATAATTTTTATGTCAAATCATAGAAAAGAGATCTGTAAAAATGATAGATCTGCTGTATATTGTTACATTTTTAATGTATTACCTATTCAAAATCCGTGTTTTAAGTGCTCTTCACATAAAAACAGAGGTAGCCAAGAAGAAATGCTGTATTTTACATGAGGTCTCTATGCATGGTGTAATGCATAAAATGTTTATTCTATCAACCAAGATGGATTAATTTCAAGACTTTCTTCATAATAGTTTGTCTTCTCTAGATACGTATGCATCCTAACACAAGGACAGTGATTTCTATTTTGCCTCTGTCACCATGGACAGTTGCTACATTGCTATGGAAATATGACAAATCCATGTTATTAGGCAAATATTTGAATTTCACTTGAGTATACATAATAGAATAAAAATGAAACAGCAATCTATGTCATATTTAACTTTGCTGGACTTATTATGGAAATTAAACAGTGCTTTTAATTAGATTAGTGAAAAGTCAAATAATCAAAACACTGGATTTTAAATTTAGTATGTTTCTGTGCCCTTCAAACAACAGCTTATTTATTTAGAAAAATTCTAATGAACTCCAGCATCTTAAATATAGAAGCATAGAATGGTTTGGGTTTTAAGGGACCTTAGAGATCATTCAGGTCTAATTGGAACACCATGGGCAGGGAATCTTCTGCTAGACATGGCTGCTCAGAGTCCCATACAGCCTGGTCATGAGCAATTCCAGGGATGGGGAATCCACAACTTCTCTGGGCAACCTGTTCCAGTGCCTCACCACCCTCACAGCAAAGAATTTCTTAACATCTAATTTAAACCTGTCCTCTGTTAGTTTGAAGCCATTCCCCTTTGTTCTGTCACTACATGCCCATGTGAAAAGTCCTTCTCCCACCCTCTTGGGCCCCTTTTAGGTACTGGAAGGTTCTACCAGGTGTCGCCAATGCCTTCTCTTCTCCCAGCTGAGCAATCCCAGCTCTCTCAGCCTCTGCCCATAGGAGAGTTCCTCAGGCCCTGTGGTCAGCTTAGTGGCCTCCTCTGGACTTGTTCCAACAGGTCAACATCTGTCTTGTGCTGGGGGCCCCAGAGCTGAAGACAGCAATCCAGGTAGGATCTCACAAGAGCAGAACAGAGAGGGAAAATTCAAATGTGTTTTTTTCAGCATCACAAGAATATTAATTAAGAAAGCATCACTACTACTAAAGCAGTAAGTACAATTAAAAGTCTAAGTGAGCAAACCAAAACACTGTGTGGTCCAAATTCTGTGAACAAATCAGGTATACAAGTTGTTCTGCCTATGCAGAACTGGACCATATTTTTTCTCAGACACATAAAAAGGCAACTCCTGGAAAATATGGAGAATTTAGCAGCTGCTTAAAATAGGTAAGCAGTGCAAGTAAATGTACATTTCCTTGTCAGACTTGAAGATTACTTGGCAAGTGCCTGATATCCTGTGTTTCATTTAACATAAGTGTGCACCATAAAAATAGTGGAACCATATTTTAAAGAAAAGTAACTTTCCTAAAATGTTCCTGATTCACAGCATCCATACAATCCCCAAAAGAGAAAGAACATTATGCTTAGATCTCAAATCACGTAAGCGTCTATTTGTCCTGAGTTCAAAGGGACATGCAAGGATTTGCTTCTGCTTGCATCTGTTTGAAATTTGTTTTTAAATTTTGATGAAATCAACAGTTCATTGTCCATACCAGCCAAGAAACAGTTTTGATGATAAGACTGTTTTGGAACAGTATTTTTTAGTGAATTTCTGTGACAGAAGTACAGACAGTGAGGAGGAGGAAATCAGTAACTACGTAAAGATGGCCATGAGTTATTAGTTGCTCCTTCTTGCAACAGCACAATGTTGACCTCAAAAAGAACATTTTCATTCTTTTATGCATTGTCTCATTGGAGATTTAGCTTGAAGGGCTAATCTGCCCATCTTTTTATAAAAGCTTATATCCCCTGACGGAACTACATCTCCTAGGAGTCAATGCAGTCCTTTCCAAAAGCCAGCTGCCTTATGACAGTGAGAGATTCTTCCACCTCTCATTTCATGTGACCTCTGTGACAAAACTGTAGTCAAAAATATGAGCAGAATATAAATCAGTATTTAGCTTTGGTACGATTCCCTGACTTTGGCCTGCAGGGCATCACAGGTCTTCTTAGCGTCTCCCAGCAACATGGCAGTGTTGGGCTTGTAGAAGATGGGATTGTCCACCGCTGCATAACCAACTCCAAGAGATCTCTTCATTACAATGACCTGCACATAAAGAGTTCATGTTTCAAACAGCAAAGCACAGCCACCTCCCTTCCTTAAACAAAGGCAACACAAAACCAACTTCCACAAATAAAGGAAGAGAAACCTCTGACCAAAACAGGGTGCTCACTGATATGATACTATATTTCAAATTTTAATATAGCAGATAAATTGATTGATATCCAGACCAATTTCAAAAACATTTTGTTGTAAGAAACAATGTTATATTTCAGATTAAGAGATTGTGGACATTACACATGCATTTACTTTATTCCATGTAATAAAATCAAAGCAAGATGTCCACTGATGACCATAACATCGAAGGGTTTTGAGACTTCAATTTTGAAGTATTCAGTTCCCTGATAGCAACAAAATTCAGATTCAGTGTTGACATAAATACTTGGTGCTACAGTATCTTTACTATTAATCTATATTACTTCATACATGAGACAAAAAAGAAAAAAAAATCAGCCAGTTGTAGCTATTAAGTGTGAAATTAGTTAACCACAGCACCTTCAGCAGAGACACTGAGAAGCTTTACCTTAACTGTGTCCATGTTTATTTCTTAAATTGCAACATATAGCTACACATGCTGCTGAGAAGTTTTAGGTGCCTGTGACTGAGTACTGGAATGGATAACCCACAAAAAAAACTGAGGTCATGACTGCGTTCAGAACAAGGTATCAAAGATTTCACACCAAGGAAACACAAGTATATGTACTTTAGATCAGAGCAAAACTGTTAAGGTAACTAAACTGTCAGTTCAATTTAGACAGTCTAAGTGCTGTACTTGACTCAGCTATGCATTGTTTTGGGGTTTTGTTTGGTTTTGGGGGGGGGGATGTTTGTTGCTTATAATTATTAATTTTTTATTTTATTTAAGCATATTATTCATTCTTGCATTTCCATCTCAGTATTAAAGTTGTCAACTATAAACTTAACAAAACAGGTATTTCTACAGAACTGTTTCAGGGCTGCAGATGTAAGAAGACCATAATTTATTCTATTCACCTTCCAGCAGAAGCACTCTTAATTGATCTTTTCTATTGCAGTCATCATTAGTCTCACTAAAGAACTTGATGATGATTATAAAATCATGAACAGTGCATTGCACTTGCAAGGCACTGACCATTTTTTTGGGAAACTTGGAGAAAAGCTCCTTGTGTGGAAACTAGAATAGTGGAAGAATCTTGTTAGCTTATCCTATAAACTATGTTTTTAAAAGCTTGCTAATGGTAGGTGATAATTCTGTTAATCTCACCTGTTTGGACTTCCAGACCTCAAGAACTGGCATTCCAGCTATGATAGAGTTCGGATCTTCCTGAGCTGCTGAATTAACTGTATCATTTGCACCAATTACAAGGACCAAATCAGTTTCTGCAGCAAGACCAAGAAAATAACACTGATGAACAATTATCTGAAATTGGAACAATGAGGCTGATCCACATTCTAGGCAGAAGAGCCCCTAATGGTTAAGCATGCACACAAGTATTTTACAAACTTCTCAGGCAAATTATATGTGAGAGTTCAAATGTGCTGCCAGCTACCTCTAACAAACTACACACATCCACAGCCAAATTCCAAGGGACACATTAGACTACCCTGCCACACAAAATTTAAATCCTTTTGATATTTAAATATGGTTGAATACATGCATAGTATCATCATTTTCAATTTTTTTTGTGCTTGGCTTTTCTTTTGAATATTCTTCTTTTACCAGCAACCTTCTGCCTTTTAAATAAAGGTGTAAGAAAGCAAGAAGTTGCCAGTAAAATGCTGTACAGGTTTGCAGTACATGACAGGGTCAAGATATCCACAACAGCTGACCTAAAGAAGCAACAATAATTTTTCTCTGCAGGCACAGGGCAGAAACATAGATAATAAAGATACAGCATCTGCCCTTTACTTCACAACTACAAGCAATTGAAAAAAAAGCTTCCCCCACCTCCCTCCCCAAAAACGACATCTAGTCCTCTACAAAAAGAAACTGAATGGCATGACTTCTTAACTTTCTATTGTTAAAAATCCCTGTGCAGTGCAAAACCAGAATCAAATAAATAATCCAATCTAATGGAAATTTATGGCTCACGTGCTAACCTGGGAAGTCTTCATTGATTTCATCCATCTCCATTACAATATCATAGGGAACGCCAGCCTCTGCTAGCAGTACATTCAGCTGACCAGGCATACGGCCAGCCACAGGGTGAATACCAAACCTGAAAGGGAAGAAACCCCATTAATAAGTTTGGACCACTGTGTTTTGTACATTAAAATTGTCACCTGTGACTTACAAGGTTGAGAAGTTCTTAAGTATAAGCACAAATGGCAATTAATAAAATCAAACTGTTAAACTTTAACAATTCACCTTCCAAGCAGTACTATATTTCAAACCTTGTGACAGACTCTTTTGGACTTTTACAAATGAACCTTTTAATTCCAAAACTACCATCCACATTAATATGCTTTTCAGGTCCCTTGCATCACTTGAAAACACCACAGACTAATTAAAATTGCCATGAAAAAGCAAGAGACCGTGCCACCTTTCTGAAGCAAAACCACTCCTAGACCTAGAGATATCTTGGCAAATTACTTTATTGACACAGGTATGTCTAGAGTATGTACAAGAAACACTTGTATGAACACTTTCAACCCAGCTGAAAAATTAACAGGGAATCTACTTCAAGCACAAGACAATGCCTTGCTGAATTAGGTTAAAATGTCATTTTCTTCTCAGGATTGACCTTAGGAGGAAATGAAAAGGGGACAAAAAAAAGGATGGAGAGTGAAAAAGTAGAGAGATAAGAAACTGTAACAGTTAACCATAACCATTTTTTAAAATGTTTTCAGAACAGTTCAAAAACAACTTAGAGAAAATGCACTGCTCATGAGTTACTAAATCTTGAGATAGACAGGGTGGCACCTGAGGTGCTCTGTTAGATTCACCGACCGCCCACACAGCACTTGATGTGGGAGTCTTTGCTGCCCACCATAGGGATCCCTTTTACCGGGAATCCCCTGAGAAAAGTCTGTGCCAGGGTCAGGAACCAAGAAAGAGACAAACAGGAGCCGCTGTCTTCCGTTGTTTATTATTTCTTTATCACAGTTCAGAGCCTTAGGTGACAACAGGCCCTGCACACTTCAATGACATGTGCCAGAAGGAGACAAAATGGACGATTCCAAGGATTTTTATACAGATACCTTATCCAATTGAGTTCCACAACATACCTAACATGTAGTATGTTTTTATTTTTCTACCAATTCTAATTATTCTTCAGTCACATTATTGTCACATTGTGACTTTGTCTAACCAATCACTTGTGCTACCCAACACTACAGAAAATGGAGTAGATGAAGAAGGAAGAAGCTGAATCAACACCCAATGTCCTCCATCTTGTCTTTCACCTACATCCATGTTAAAGCCCAAAAACTACTTTTTCACCCTGTGATAAACTACAATATAATCGACTATATACATTAACAAAAACTCAACTTCTCACAAAGTCCTGGAAGCTTTTTCCACGGCCAAAGACTAAAAGCTGTGCTTTCCTGAGAAATAAGACCTCTCAGAACAGGCACAGGAGATATTCCTGTGTCCTGGATCCCCACAGTGCTCAAGCATGCATTCAACTCCCTACGAGTAAAAACCTGAAAAAGCCAGAATAGAGATGTTAAACTGGTTTAGCTGCAACCACCAAAGATGTATTTGGTTAGAAGCAAATCTGTTTCCTGTTTGTACTCTTCTGGTCATCTACTGGCTCTTACAAGTAAGGCAGATCCATGTCTACTGTCCTGTGCACATTCTATCTTTCCATCTACGGAGCTTTCACCAGATGGAATGCTGACTCGTGCACACCATAAGTGCCTCAGATTAACACTGTATGGGGCTGAAGATAAATGTTTAATGCAGAAGCCTACAGATACTTTGGAAGAGAAGGAAAATAGTCAAGAAAAAACTTGTATTTTTGAATTCTTAGATTTTGGAAGAGAAATTTCTGAACAGAAATCCAAGTAAGTCGGGAATTAAATGAAAGTAATTCAGAATTCTTCAGAAAGGAGAGAATTACTAATAGATCAACTTGCCATGACAGATGGATTGTCATATACTTCTATTTTCAACTCTGCTATGATGGGAATGGATAACACAACAGTGATGGACCACAAGTCACAGCCCAATCAACACAAATCACTTGTGAACTGAAGACTGTACAAATACATCCTTAAATGGGCAACTGAGCACTCCATCATCAAGGCAACATTAAAACAACAAAAAAAAGGAGATAACTGGAACTCCAGCAACAAAATTAGGGAGGTATGATTAATCCACATAATACTAGATATACTACAACTTCAAGCTCTAGTAGGATACAGTAGGATAAAAACTAGTTTTGAAAGGAATGCTTTTAAAGAAGAACAGGAATAGATTGTATTCAGCTAGTAAACATTTGGGACCCTGTTGCAAAGGCTAATACCTAGAATCAGAAGGAGAGAAAATATACAGCACAAATTACTAACAGCTTATGTTTCACACCACTCACTCAGTAACACAAGCCATGTGTTGTACTGCAGATAGATCATAAGTATACCAAATTTGATCACTAACAGTACAGTAGGAGAACTTTTATTCTGAAGTACCCTTGAGAAAGCTCATCACTCCTCTGGCAGCGAAAATAGATTTTCCAACAAAATTCTCTTTTGTGTCTAATAAAATTATTTGAGTGCCTTTGTGACCAAAGCTGCTTTGGCAATACACAAAACAAAATACTCGTGAGGTTTCTATTAAGTACTATATACACATACAATCTTATTTCAAGGGCTGGTAAGCCAAAATTTAAGCTGCCAAAAGAATGAATTTCACCTTTGACTTCACCATTCCTGGCAAGAGGCAAGGAAAGAAGAAAAGAAAGGGACAAATTATCTTCATGCAGGAAGAGTTATGGCATGAACCATCAGTAGTTAGAGACTTCTGACAGACTCTGCTTGAAACCACATACTGTATTCTCAAAGTTTGAGAAAGCTGCTCATACAAAAGCTTTTTTTGAAAAATATTGAAGTGACTCCCAAAAGTCTGCTTGTAAGAGTCTGTT
>VXBQ01004168.1:18089-39090 GCA_013400175.1 Phainopepla nitens | reverse complement strand
TGTTAACCAAATATGACAGTAGCTTGCCAGTACTACTCGAAATTGGATGTGCAGGAATGTCAAAAAGAATAATTAAAAATTATAGCTTCTCTAAGGCTCTCATTATGTCACAAGGTAACATTTATACACCTCTGGAGTGAAATCAGCCTGTCCAATAGAAAGCAGGATTCATAATTCAGGTAACCATGCAAAAGAGATACCAAAAATCTTTGAAGGCTCATAAGGTGTCTAACAAAAGCAGCAATCTTGCCTCCAACTCACAATAGCAGCAGTTCTTCAAAGCTATATGCATTTCAGCAGGAACATTTTGTTACATATGCTGTCTCAGATGTTCATAACGTGCACCTCATTCATATTCAAAAATTTAACACAGAAATTATTTTAAAAGGGAAACATGTTTTATGGCAAAAATGCTTCCAAGTGGAAAATTGCAAAGTTTCTTTGATATTCTTCTGCCATCAGTAATGCAGGAACTGCCCTAGGTTTGCTGGTTTGTTTTTAAATCAAGAAGAAACCTTAAACCAAAACACACAGTCACAATTATGCTGTGTATGACTTGAAACATTATTCTGGTATTTCACTGAAACAAAAAATTCAACAAGAATTTTTTATTTTGACCCTGGCAACATAATGTGCGGCTTGCTTACCATCAACAGTTGTCAAATACTGAGGTAAGTGTACATCACCTTCCACTCACACTTCATAGATAAACAGCTTGAGGCAAGGATATTCAACTTTCTTAACCAGCCTTTACAGGATACCTTTTAGTTTTACAAAGACAACACAGCACACAAGTTTACGTTTTGAACTTTTTCAAGTAATACAAAAAGTGCAGCATTTTATTTTAAATTTAGACTAAATATCTAAAACTCCTGACATACACATATCTAGCACTTCCAGCACAGAAAACAGTTCATCTGGAGTTGGGGGGGGATAGAAAGGACTGAAGATGGTTAAAGTAGTATGAAGCTACTAAAATCAAAACCACAACTATAGCACAAAAAATGACTGAAAAAAATCTCAGAATAGAAATTACTTTTCATACATAAAGTCAGTATCTATCTTTATTACAGCTGGCTAAATAACATTCTTGTAATCAATACTGAAAGAGCTGACTCACATGAGCAGCACCTAACCCAGTGCAGAAGTGTTTCAGGATTACTTCATCCATGTGAAGATAGGGCTCCTGTCCTTATACCAAAGCTGGGCAGAGCAAAGTAACATCTTGCTGGTGTCTAATTTAGCTTACTCAACACTTCAATATTGTATTTCCCAAGGGTTTCACCTCACTTACAGCTCCTCACATCTCATTCACTTTATTTAGACACCTCTCTGCAGCTCTGTTTTCACTACAAACAACAATCCATTGTTCTAAGTAACGGGAAGGGAAAAAAACACCAACAAACTAGAAGAACAGAGAAGTGCATCATTCAGGTTTTCCACAGCTTTAAGGCTGCCATGCAAGAGTTGCAGTGCAGCATGACTCAGAGTATAATGCTTATCACACGTATGGATGACTGCGTTACAAGCATCAACACACACAGCTGGTCCAGATAGCTTAGACCTGCTGTCATGCTGAAGGCAACACACGCCCCCAAAACCAGTCCTATAGCATGGACCAACCTCAGTGGCTCTGCTGCAGTCAAGTCAGTTAAATTTAAATTGAGTTAGACAGCTGAACTACACATACTTAAATAAGGGCTGATACTGGGTCTCTATTTCCAACTGCTACAGTTTATGACAACAGGGGCAAGATCCAGAGGAATCTTAGCTCTGTGCAACAGCCTTCCCAAGAACCCAACTACAGGCAAAAAACAAGAGTCTGCTTCCACAAAGTGTCATATACTGACCCAGTAAGGTCATCCAGAGGTGAGCTGACCCATATGGAACCAACAGCACACCTACAATACTCCCCCAAAAGCACACAGCTACATCAGTTGCGTCCTTGCAGAAGCCATCAGGCACTGCATGGCTTGCAAGTTCTAACTACAGCAATAAAGCACTGGAGCTGAAGAGACCTGTTGGACTCCAGCTGTCCCTTCATCTGCAGCATTAATAATTCAGAACCCACACACTAGAGCTGATTACAACAAACCAAGAACCGACACACAGGTACATACTTTGTGTTTCCGTGCTGTGTGTAACTCAGCTTCCCAGAAACCTGCACCAGCACACATTGTTCTTATGCTGCCACTCATCAGTGACAGTAATCTCCATCTTGCACGTGTGAACTATGCAGTGTGTTAAGGCGGCTTGGGACAGCATCTTAACAGCTCTTCCTTTAAAATTCTTCTAGATTTTCTTGTAGAGCCACAACAGATGGTGGCTTTAAACTGATGCCATAAACAGTTGTAGGTAATCAGTCTTACTTATTAATTTGCAGATAAATGTGTAACTGACACTCATGCACATGTTCTATTACTTTCAAAAAATTTAAGAGTGGAGAAAAAAATCAGAACACTAAACACATTTGATTACAGCTCAACCACTGAGGTATCAATAAAAAGAAAGTTAAAAACCACAGACACAACATTAAATCAATTCTACCATATTTTTAAAAATGTAGAAAACCCTTATTTTCATGTGTTCAAAAGTAATTACATTTTCCAGCATCAAATGACAGAAATCCAAGTCCTTCAAAATATCTACCTATAAAAAGGTTAAAAAAAACCCAAACCAGAACATTAACTTACTAGCAACTCTTTTGAAAGGTTCTTAAAGAGGCAATGTGCATGTCTCTCAACTACGAATTCCCAGAAAACCAACTTATTAACTATGTAAATACTTAGAAAGTCTAACAAAGCACAATTCTATACCAAAATTTTCTTATCAAGAACATCTTACAATGCAGGAGAACAAAACACATTGATAGAAAATGTCTCAGGAAAGTTATACTGTGGTAAAAACATCCAGTTAACTGGAAGTGGATATGGAGAGCATCAACAACCCTTGCATATATGAGAACATACAGTTTTAGACTGTAATTATGTTTCTATATACAAAATTACTACAGAATATAATTTTATTATATAGAAAAAATCAGAATTTCACAACCAGGGTTCTACAAACAACATAACATGTGACCGATGAACTTTAGTAAAGCAAGAACTTTCAACAATTTACTTACTTCTAACTTTGCAGAAATACAACACCAGTTGTAGAACAGCCATTTCCTCTCCAAGGCAAATAGATTCTGGGGGCTATGGGATTTAGCCTATAAAAAGTTTTGTTGTTTATCCATCCATGACAAGGGAAAGCTATACTCAAGGCTCAGTAATATCCAGCTTTCTCTGTGACTTTACTAATGCATTAAAGATGTGATCTGCTGCAAGACCATCTCAAGTGAGCAAAGATGTTAGCTATGCAACTGAGTAACTAAAACAGTCTGAAGTTTCCAAAATCTCTCCTGTATTTCTAAATATAAATCCTAGTCAAAGGTTACACATCATGTTATATAATCTGTGGTCTTCACTGAGAATGTTATGGCTATAGGCAAAGCAAATTAAAACAACAGCTTCTCTGGATCAGTGGTGAGCCATGAAGCAAAAAACCAGACCATATGACAGTCGCAATTTTTCTTGGCATATGATGGGCATTAGAGACTGATGCAATCCTGTGTCCATGCTGGCAGCCCTCCACAGTGTGTGTGAGAGTGTCACTACATCTGGATGGCGAGTGCATTAGGGTCCCGAGGCACTCCAGGCCTACTGAAACCAGAGGACAACAGCTGCACTCAATGAACACCATGGGAGCTCAGCAAAGTGATGAAAGGCCTGAATTACCACAAACTGTAAATACAGATTTATTTCATTAAAATACTAGGTAACCACTGCAGTGATCCTTTCCTGAAATTGACTCATTTCAAGTATAAGCCATTTATTTCAAGGACACATTCACTTTTCTCCCCTGCAAAGTCAACATAAAAGGCAAAAACTTATTTTTTTTTATTTCACCAAGGTAGGTATAAAAAAAACCCAACTCCTCACAGAAGCACTGAAAGGAATGACAGAAGTACACAAGACTGTCATCGCATTAGCCATGAAAGGGTTTTTTGATTGCACAACTTAGGCATCTTCAAATGTTTTAATGCGATCTGGACACACACAGAGCTGTTGCTAAACATGGAGAAACAAGGTGTGAAGATGGCTTCAGGAAGCACATACACCACCACACACCCTCATTTCCATGTATGCACAAACAAATACATCCATAAAGCAATTTCATATGCAAAATTGCAAAATCCTGGTTAAACACTAACAAGTTATTGCTGCTAAACCCTAGAACTCTGCTCTTATCCAACACAATGCTGTAATACACTGCAAAAGCTTACATGCAACTTTTTAATAAGGTTGGAAAAGTAGTGGAAGAAGAAAAGCAAAACCAAAAAACGTTAATTACTAGACAACTGATTCCAAAGGGAAGTCACCATCTAATTGAAATAAACATATGGAAATCAGAGAATGAGTCTGGCTAACCAGCATCTGCCAAAATACCTTGTTTGAAATTAAAACTGTGCCTCAATTGATTTTAAAATATTAAGTTATCATAATTAGAAAACAAGCAAAATTCCAAACAATCAGCAAGAAAGACATAATGTTTGCTTTCCAGCACTTTCAGCATCTATACAGTCTACAGAAGAACTGAAGGAGGAAAAGACTTGAGGCCAGTAAGAGGCAATCTAAGAATTATCCCTGCTTTTTGGAACAGCACTCCAGCAGAATAAATTCATGAGACATGCACTCCCATAATTCTTTCATGAGATATTCAAAGAATTCTATTAGCAGTCTTGCCTGCAACAGCAAAATCTTATGGGAACCCCATAAGTGTAGGTCTAAGTTGCTAATGGTTTGGAGTATCTGCAGTGAGAGGAGAGGCTGAAAACTGGGATTCTTCTGCCTGCAGGAGAGAAGGATCAAGGGAATCTTATCACTGTGTACAAATACAGATGGAGGGCAGTAAAAAAGAGCCAGATTCTTCTCAGGGGTATCCAGGGAATGGGCAAGAGGCAACAGCTGCAAATTGCAACACAGAAAAAACTGATTTTACCCTAAAGATGACTGAACATTGCAAGAAACTGCCCAAAGAGGCTGTCAGTCTCCATCTCTGGAGACAAAATATTTAAAATCCAACTGGACAAGATTCTAAGCAACTTCTCCAGCTGATTCTTGTCTGAGCAAGGGGGCTAGATGAACTAGGCAATCTCCAGAGATCTCTTTAACTTTGCTATTCTGTGCCTCTGTCAATTCTGAAAAAAACATTAAACCAAAACTAAGACTTTTTAGGGGTTTTAATGGAATGAAGAAACCAAACCAAACCACCTGCAATACCTCTCATCAAGGAAAGCACTTACCTGACGTTTTTCCCTTGTTCTCTCAACATTTTCACCAGATCAGCTATTGGGTACTGAGCTTTTGCTGCACACAAACCATAACCTGAAAGAATTTCAAAATTTTAACCTGTTTTCCTGTTTTAGTGCAGAACAGGTACACAACAGACTTATTGTCTGGTTGCAGACAAAGAGATGCTCTCATAACTAAAAATAAATGAACGAAACAAAAAAAACCACACATCAGCTTCTCATATATGCCCAGCCTGACCACTGTAATTAACCTCTTTTTTGATCTCCTGACTACTTATAGTGCAGTGATTTGACCAGTTAAACCACAAAAGCACTTATTTCACCTTCACAAAAAGACATGTTCATTTCTCTATCAGAAAAGGATGTTTCCAACAGGTATTTTGAGAAGTTGATAAAACGGCAATTGCCAGGATACTTCACCATTATCCTCAACAAAATTTCAATCTGCATAATGTAAATCTAGTAGCTGGACATGGCTTTTAGCAGCAAATAATTTTTTCTCTGAGGTAATTCATCAGAGCAACTATACCCAGGAGAAAAATAAAAAGAAAATATTACTTATGGTGTCATCAAGGTTTGATCACAAGAGAAAGAGGTAAACTACTTGAAGATGATTACAAGCTTCATTAGAAACAAAGGTAGCTTCCCAAATTAGAACTCTGCCTCTCTGATGGTCTCATTAAAGCTGAAGCGAAATGAAAAATTACTTTGTATTTTAGCATTCTTCACATTCCAATACTAAATTAGTTTAACGTGATGCCATTCAGTTGAAGGAGAAGTCTTGAACTCTCACCTACCTGAGTTTTCCCTTCAGGGAACGTGCTACTGAACTGTCAACATGAACAGCCAACATAATTGTTTCAGATAATTCAGGTTTTGGTTTTCAGGTTGGGTTTTTAAATTAAAGTACTTATAGTAACTACGTTTTGGATGGGGTTTTTTTGCTCTTTTTTCTGTAAACCAACGCAGAATTGAGCAAGCACATGAGAAGTGTAAACAAAATCATGTCTTTCAGGATTTAACAGACAGATATATTGGTACCACTGGTACTATAGTTGTGTTGAAAATTCAGTTAATTTTGTGTACAGCTGTTGTGGTGTATGCTTAATTTACAAAAGACAGTCTTTGTTCTGATAAATTTAAAATGCAAATAAAAAGGACAAACTTTGAAGACACATACACAAAATAAAATGAAGTGGCACACATCTCTGCATAGGGGAATGATAACTGACCAGGCAACAAAAAAAAAATCACATGGACCCAGTCAACCTGCTGGACCTGCATGGACCCTGCCATGCTGCAACCTCAGGCAACATTTTTTTTGTTTGTTTTGTGGTTTTGTTTGGTTTGGAGTCTTTTTTTTCTTTAATTACATCCTCTGAATATCTTGCTGTATAAGTCAAGAGAATCTTACCCGGAGTAATAATAATACTATTGGCTTCCTTTATCATTTCAACTGCATTGTCCACATTGATTTCTGTGTGAGTTCCAGTAATTTCCATGGGTTTCCCACCAGCTGTTGATGCAGTGCCATAGCCCCCAAGAATCACATTTGCAAGGGAACGGTTCATAGCCTGAAAGACAGGATGGTTCTGATCATACAAAGACGAAATAAAAAAAAAAAAAAGGTGAGAATCCCTAAAGAAAACTTCTAAAAAAGTTTTCTGAAAATATTAAAGGCTTCCTGACAATAGTCTTTATAAGCTGGTTTTGCCTTCTCATAAACCAAAGACTCTTAAAATAGGCTCTTAAAAACAGTTTACCACAGCAATCACCAAACATCAGCTTCAAACACGTTACATTACATGTGTAGTGGGAGAGCACCAATACTTCTCCAAAACAAAGAACAAAACTATGCAAATAGCAAACATTGGTCTCTTTTTGTTCTTAAAAGGAAAGAATAGGAAAGAATGCATGTTTGAGGACCGAGTTTCTAATTTTTTTTTTACATTGGTATACACACACACATTTTTGCAAGATACTTTCCATAGTTTTTAACCAATTCAACATGCAAGCACAGCACTGCTCCATGATGGCATGGAATCCACAAAGCTCTTACAGGTAATACTGGAGCAAAACTCCTACAGCAACAAGACAGGAAAACACAAAAGCAGCTAATCAGCCACACAAAACCAGTCACATTGTAAAGAACTGAAGGGGGCCATTAACTTACTGGCTGACCACCAAAGAAAAGCAAGAGATTTTAACTACAAGGTTTAAGAGAAGAAAACACCCTGAAAATCTGGCTCCATTAGACACATAGCCAGAAAAAGCCATTGGGTAAATGCTTTCTTTGGCACGTCTACTTATGACTGTGGTCCCAAAGCAATATCAGTCAATAACTGGAAATAGGCAAAACTTGTAGCTGCAGAGGGAAAAAAACTTTAGAAGCAGGAAAGGAAGAGGATAAAATGCTTCTTTAATTACACATATGAGTCATACATCTTCTGTACTAGCTGAGAAACCACGACAAAATTTAGGACTGGATCTGGAGAGACACACACATAAGCAGGAGGAATCATGCCCACAAAATTGTGCTTCCAGATGTCCATTCTCCACTGACATTTCAAATCATGCAGTTCCACATGTTTTTTGCTATAGCCTCAGAAGATGTGCCATTCTTTGAAATTTATCATCTAGCAAATAAGCAGAATGATGATGTTAGAACTTTTGATTTTCCTGGTAAGTCATCACTGTTTCAGATACTGTAAGGGATGCACACAAACACAGTGAAACCAACATCTTTTACTGCGATACACAGTAGTTCACGTGCCCTACAAACACACTGCCTCTGGCATCTATCTCAACATTACAGCAGTTGTGTCAGGTAAGACAGCCTAGGCAGGAAAATACCCTCTTCAGATGTGGAACATGCCAAGCTTACCAGAAGCAGAGCACTTTCTGCACATATCTAACCAAATGACAACAGTTAGACCATGTCAAAGGGGAAAAGAAAAGAAGATAAAATATTATTAGGAATCTGAAACTCAGCTAAATGCAAGCATGAGATTAAAGCATCCTTGCCTGGCTCCACTGCAGAGTCAAGAAGAACTTCCCTTCCAAGAAAAAAATGTGGAAGGCATTTGTGGAAGAAGGGCCAAGACCTTATCAGCCAACGGTTAACCAACATAGCTGGACAGTGTGAAAACTCTTCTCCTTTACCACCACGGATCACATATAAAGAGGTATAAAGTGCAGGCTTCATCACTCACTGATAATCCAACAACTGGCAAAATGCCCTTTGTGCTGTGCATAGGCAAGCAACAACGGTCAGGAGCTTACAGTCCAGGGAAAATCAAATACCTGAATCCTGAGAACTGCAGGTGCTTCCACTGCGCCCACAGAAACTACACAGCTAGTACTCATGAGTGGCCAGCATACAATTTTTAAACTAACACAGTTTGTCCCCTCTCCTGCTCTATTTCATCAACCCAGTTAATGGTTTCTCTTCAACCTTAAGTTTCTTTTGCATTCCATCATGATTCTAATACCATAATTGCAATCATCAATTCCTGCTGGGGAAAAAAGCAGGGACAAGGACATGCTAACAATCAAATGTTCTGAAGAAGATGCATTGTGTTGGTGTCTTAGAAGAGTCACAATTCACAGGATGAACAGACAGTACAGGCCTTTGCTTCTTGAAATTAAATTCTGTCCTTAACTCAGTTATCAGCTGAGGCTTTAAGAGATTAGCTGGACTGCCTTTGGATGATTAAGCTACACCTTTATCATAAAAATGTGTAAATGTGGTAAAAATATGGTTTCAACTATTAAGATGTTTCCATAAATACCTTTTCACCTGTACTAGGTAAGTATTGATAAATACACTGGTTTTGACAGAAATCATACTAAAGTATAAGGGGGAAAAAGCAAAATCAAACAAACAAACAAACCAAACCAAACCAAACCAACAACAAAAAAAAAAAAAAAAAGACAAAAAAAAAGGGGAATTTCTTTTTGCTAATCCTGTTTTACTGGAATATCTTCTTCAGCTGGGAGAGCTANACAAGTTGAAACACCAAAAACATAATTTATTGAAACTCTTGAGCATTTCCTTCTCCTGAAATGCAGCTTCAAGACAATGATACTGAATCTCTTGATTGTAACAATGCTTTTAAAAGTAATGATTTCCATTACCAGAAGTAAAGCAGAAAAGCAAAATTCTGGGCTAAGAGCATGTTATTCAGCTAATTGTGCAGAAATCACACAAAATCATTTTCATTTTACTGGTTGATGAACTTCAGTTGTCTAAGCTTATATAAAGCAGCACAAGATTTCTAGACACTACCTCAAAAACTAAACTTCCTGTAATCTGAGAAACATAGAGGAAAGCCACTCTGTCACTGCCTAATTATTTTGCTAACTACTCCCCTAGGCTTCCCATTTACCTGGGTTCCTCCAACCAACTCTGTAAGTATTTCAAAACTCTCTTGTGAGTGCTAAGAGAGGTGAGCAATATCAAGAAAGGAAGGCAACAGTAAAATAAAAATGAAGGTATAGATAGATTACTGGTAAATACATACCAAACAGTTCACATTTTCCCTAAGGTTTACAAGAACTTGATCCTTAAAGAACAGAGTTTTCATACCTATGTTACCTATTAGCACTATTTGTCCACTGATATGGACTAAATTTCTGAATGTATACAACCAAATATATGAGCTACATAATTTGATTTCCTTTTGATAAGGAGACAGAAAATGTTCAAGAAAGAACAAGATTCTTTGAAATTCATACCTGGAATTGTTCACTCGAACCCACTTTCATGTAGTTCCATAAGAACACTTTTTTAGGCTTTTCTGAAATTCTTCCTCAAGAATGATGAAAAAGAATGATACCAAACATTCCTACCATTGTAACAAAATTATTTATCGGTGGAGATGAAGTAAAAGATGATTGCCAGAGCTGACCAGAGGAAAACATCAGACAGGGGAACAGTGGAAGCAATCACACAAGCACAAGGGCAGAAATTAAGAATTATACAACAGAGAAGGAGGAGACTGGCAGCTGCTGCACTGCAAACAGTTTTCTTTAAATCATTACCTCTCCATCTCTGAATACAAGGCTTTTATACAAACGTTCCAGAGAAAAGGAGGTCGTTACTAATAACGCAACGCAACTCTCACCCCGAGCTGAAGCTCAAGCTTGCTGACACACAGGCACATCAGCCCTGACTCGTGCAGGCTTACTGCCACCCCGTGGTACTCCAAAGTAGCTGCTCTGGAGAAAAGAGCACACCTGTCTGCGCTCCAAAAACCAAACTGTAAATCACTGGCTAACCAATAGCTTTTTAAACGAACACACTACTTAAAGTATCTCTTGCTACATTTAAATCTAGCTTGAATTTAACTGCATTTCAGAAACTGTATGACTAAAAAATAAATAGCTGAGCACAAGTAATCATACTGCTTTGAGCCCAGATTCAAACCCTTAATGCTTAAGTCAATGCAAGGGCTTTCCTCAGTTTTGACGTACGTCTCTCACCAAACCAAAGAAAAATGACTGACATCTAGTCCAACAGTTTCAATCAAGAATTTCCTAGTCTGTAAACATCTAACAGTTCGAGATCCAGTGGCTTCTCTTCCTAAAAAACATGGTCAAAAAAAGTTTTTTTCATAACTCAGCAAACAAGCATGGTTTCTGTTGACTTCTTACCACACACATGATGTAAGAGAGGATGGCCCCAGAGGAGCCGATGAGTGCACCAACAATGGTCAGCAAGTTGTTGTTCAGGAGAAAGCCCTCGGCACACAAAGCCCATCCAGAGTAACTGTTCAGGACAGTAATAACTACAGGCATGTCAGCACCTCCAATAGCTGCTGTTAAAGTGACACCCTGGAGAAGGAAAGAAAATACTTCAGCCTCAGCAATGACTACGGAGAACACCCAGAGAAGACACTCAGCCTGCAGCACTGAAAAATAAATATAGAATCATAGAATGGTTTATGTTGGAAAGGACCTTCAAGACCAACCAGTTCCAACATCCCTGCCTTGGGCAGGGATCTTACCCACTAAATCATGTTGCTCAGGGTCCCATCCAAACTGGCCTTGGACACTTCCAGGAATGAGGCATCCACAACCTTTCTAGGCAACTATCAAGTTACTTAGAACCTATTCAAGTATTTTCAATTAAGTATTCAGGCTGTGGCCTGAGGATTGGACTTATAAAATCTGCGTTTTCAGAGAGGACAGAAAGGTATCCCATCATACTCATGCTCTGCTTAGTCACATATTTTTTTACTTGCAAAATTATCCTACCAGCTCCATGGAACTGTTCATACCATTAAGGCATTCATATTGAGCAGTCTTTGCAAGACTCAGTTTACAGAATGGCAATATTCAAGGTAAATTTTGCAACAGTGATGACACTGGTGCAAGTGAATGGGGGAAGTTACACATGGAAGTCATCTTAAGAAGTTATCATCATAATCTACAGATCCAGAGGTCTTTTAAGTATTTTAGGGATTAACTTTCCAAAAAGTCTTCTCAAATATAATTTTGTCATATAAAAAGCTTCATTAATCAGTAGCTGCAAAAAGTAATTATAAAAATACATTCCAGTTCTCTGGAACAGTTCTGGTTTACAGCTAGATCTAAAAAAGTCAGTTGCTACTTGCTACTGCAAGTTACCACACAGGCAGACACCATGCCCAATGCGATTCAGGATGGTAAAATATAATCCGTAAAGAGAAAACTTGCAAAATTGGAGAATAATCCCCTTGATCCCCTTGTGTAACTTGTTTCACTATCTACAATTCCCCAACATACCATTATAGCTGAGAGTGCTGACACAGAACCCAGGCAGGTAATTCCTGTGGTGTAAGAAGGATCAATCATATAGGGAACCATCCCACCAATGCTGGCAGCCAGCAATCCTGCATTCAAGGCATGTCGACCAGGCAAGAGCAGAGGTGCAGAATTCAGGATACCTGCAATCAAATGCATTTTCAGACATGAGCATATACATTCCAGGAAGTCTGTTTCTTACCTTCAGAGAAGACTGAATAACTCAACAAAAGAAAAATTAAAAACGAGAAAAAGGGAGGGGCAGAAGATAAAACAAGTTAGTTGAAGGTGAGATTTTCTGCTGACTCAGAATTGCAAGACATTCAAACGTCCTCTAGATTCTCAAATACTCTTGTTGAAACTCTGTTTACTTCCTAATTTCACTGAAGTGCTCCAGAGTAGTCAGAAAAATCTCTTCTCCTTTTAAAAAGACTTTTTATTTTTTCTTCAATGAAGTCCTTTCACTTTGTCTCCAGGTCTTTTTATGTTGAATATGACACACAGTAGAATAAAGCTTTTAGCGAGAACTTCTACACAAGGATTATCTCAGTCTCTCAAAAAACTGTGCTCTTACAAAAATATGACTACACAGATAACACCAAGTACAAAACACTCCTGCTTTCAAAAGCATTAATTTCACAACTACCCTCAGTCACACAGAACTCCCACAGCTTTCCGCATCTGCAGAAACTTAAGGGGAAAAGGGGGTTCAGTATTTGTGTTTCAGTTTTAAAACACAGTCACATTTAATTCATACTAGGTTTGGTTTTTTTTCAAACCACATGACAAAGAGTTGAAACAATACAAGTTTCCCAGTAATTACTTACATCAGAAATAACAGTGTCTCATTTAATTTTAGCTGAATTGAAGGGAAAGAATGAACTGACGGTCTCAGGCAGGGGAGTCAAAGTGTGTGACTTACTACCCTTTTCCATACCATAGGATCAGTAGTTCAATAGTATAGACAAGCTTCATATTTCATATCATGATGATATGAAAATGCAAGGGAGAAACATGTAAACAGAAACAGGACAGCAGGTTCAAACAGGCAGTGAAGTTTACCAGGGACATGCGCACAAATCACTGACAGGGTGCAATGGAGAGAGAAAAAATAACCCAAGAAGAAATAAATGAGTAACTATTTAGCAGAGATACATCAGAAATACATACTACCGACAAATCCTTCAAAAGATTACTAGAGAAGACAGCTTTCCATTGTTGTCATATTTCTTCCTTCAATGGCTGATCTCACAAACACTGAAGAAAGCAAATAGATGTTTCCCAAAGGAACCATTACAAAGTTAACAACAGGATTAACAATAGGAAGCTCTTAGACTCAAATTCTTAGTACAAGAATTACCTCAGCTTCTCAAAAGCTGTGTGCTTACAAAACCAAAAATAAAGAAACCTTCACATGCATAAGAATCAGGAATCAGTGAGTATTTAACTTAGAAAGCATATTTGCTAAAACAGCAAGAGGCATGGAGCATAGAGTTTGCACAGTAGGTAAATAGACAGGGAACTGAATGGTTTAAAGTGAGGCAGCCTCAATACTGCAAGCTGCCTACCTTAATGAAGATTGCAGTGTTAAGAACAAAATCCTAGAAGTATTACTAGTGCCCACTGCATCCAGCAACAAGACAGTTCAATTAAAATGTCTGCTCAGAAATACAAAGTTGTGATCATAAAAGTTCAATAAAATCAATTCAAGAAAAAGCATCAGGTAGTGTCTTAACACCAAAGCAACACTTATTTCTAGACAAGGTGAATAGTAGTAATATGCCCAAGCACTGAAGACAACCTTTCATAACTAAAGCTGTACACAAATTAAACAGAATTAGGAACAAAAAAGTATAGTTGTAAAAATTAAACATATAAATTTTTACCTGGAGCAAAATACAGTGTTTCTTTCCAATCACACAGCAGTCTAAAAGTAAAGCTAAATCCTGGGGGAAGAAAAACCCTTTAACAAATAGTTAATTCTGAATAGAAGTCCTCACCTTGCAGTTTTCCATACGCAACAAGAGAGCCACTGAAAGTCACTCCACCAATGTATGTGCCAAGATATGCCACAATCTTGGTGAGGTTTGCAGCAGGATCGGTGGCAAAGTGAGGATATTCAATCATGTACTCTGCTACACAGGTGAGCACAGCAGCCAAACCAACCAAACTGTGGAAAGCAGCCACCAGCTGAGGCAGATCTGTAATCTGGATGCGTTTAGCGATTGTCAGACCTATTGAGAGTTGAAGACAGAAGGGAAGTCTTAGAAAACACAGCCCACCTGTTCAGCTAGGAATTAGTACAGGATGGTTCAGTGTGCAATGATTACACACACACAGGCTAGTTCCAACTAGAAGTTGCTATGGCAATTGAACTGAAGACTCCACATGTGTATTTTGTGCAAGCGGGACACTATGAAAAATATAAAGATTAAAGCATATAATGTGTTAAGAAACTTCCCTAAATATTGAGAAATTCGTTGTTTCCTGTGACAAAGGCACAGTGTGAAAGCAGGAATTTGGCAGTATTCGGTCAGGAACTGATCAGAAGTATGAAGTTGGGCAAGATCATTTACCTCTGGGCACACAGTTTCCCTATCAGAGATTATGTGCTCTCACTTTTCCACCAGTCAGCCCATTCTTTATCACATTCTGAAGCATTAATAAAAGCTCTGGAAGTTATGATATTTTGTTCACACATTTGCAAAATAATTTTGCACCAGCCACAAATGTCAGTTAGTCAATTCATCTGCAAGCTATACAGTATTTTATCTATATACAGGTTGCATTTATTCATGCATGGAACACAGATGGTTAGTTCATCATACACATACCTATAGTCCCACCGAGTGCCATTGCACCTGACATCTGTGCCAACAATTCAGGCGAGGGATTAAGGCTTCCAAGAGTTGCAGCTAAACCTCCTGCAACACCAATCATACCCAAAGCATTTCCAAGACGAGCTGTTCCTTGAGTAGACAAACCAGCCAGGGCACCAACACAGCACAGTCCTGAGCCCAGATACATCACCTTTAAAATAAGAAAACCACAAGTATGAAGTAGTGACAAAATATCTCTGATTATTACACAAAACGGCTGATTTCCCCAGAAAGTGTCTAAGTCACAATTCATAACTGAAGTCAAGAAACTGTCATACAGGATGTGGTTTTGGCCAATTAAAATGTGATATCTTTAAAGCTTTTCCCTCACTCAATGACCTTTTTTTAATCTGCAGAATGAACATTAACTAGAGCCAAACCAATCTTCTTCATCAGTTCAGAAGCAACCTCTCCTTTAGCACAAACCCAAAGCTATACGGTCCTGTTCATTATAGGAATAGATTCAGAATTTGTTTATGGCAAATTTGAACTAAGAAATAGTTCAGATAGTTCTGAACTACCAGCAATAGTGTGGAAGGAGTAAAACTGTGATCATTCCCCTGTAGTCAGCACTGGAGAGGCCACACCTTGAATCCTATGTCCAGTTTTGGAGCCCTCACTCCAATAAAAACACTGGAGCAAGTCCAGAGAAGGGCAACAGAGCTGGTGAAGTGTCCAGAGCACAAGTCTGATGAGGAAGGGGTTGGTGGTGTTCAGTGTGGGGAAAAGGAAGCTCAGTGGAGACTTTATCACTCTCTACAACTCCTCAAAAGGAGGTTGTAGCCAGGAGGGAAATCATCTCATTTCCCAGGTAACAAGGGAGAGGACAAGAGGAAATGGCCTCAACTTGCTCATGGACAAGGTTATATTAGATATTAGGACCCTTTTTTTTTCATGGAAAGCATGGCCAAACTTTGGAACAAGCTGCCCAGGAAAGCGGTGGAGTCACCATCCCTGGAAGTGTTCAAAACAACTTGTGGATGTGGTACTTGAGGACTTGGTCTAGTGGTGATCATGGTGGTGGTGCAAGACTGACATCTGGACTTGATGATCTGAGAGGTCTTTTCCTACATTAAGGATTATGTGACATTCTATAGCTGTTGTTTGCAAAAAGTATGAACAAACTTACATGAACTGAGCTATGTATGTCCAGATAACTGAAAAAACACAAATACATTACAAGTCCCTACCATAACAGTATGTTTGGATTCACTTTTTCCAAATGCACAAGGCAATACAGATTGATTTTTTCTTACTATTAAAACAAATGCAAACAAAAGTTTACCATAAAGGTGCTATAGGTAAAATCCTTGTACATCACTCTGCGCTGAAAACTGATCCCACCCTTTTCTAAGTGTCATGCCAAGTTGAACTTTCAAAAACATTTAAAACAAAGACTGGTTTCTGTAGTTAGTGTATTATTTAGACTATAATTTAGGAAAACAGTCCAATAAATAAAAGCACCTGCTATGTTAACACAAAACCAAACAACAACAGAGCTTTCAAAGTATGTTAGCTATGGGACCGCAAGACTACAGTTGATCAGCTTCAGATTGGCCTTGTGGGAACATGCAGCTGATGGAAAGACCTTGGATTATTTGTTATTTACTCCTCAACAGAACAGGCATAAAGAAACATAACACTGAGCACTGGGCTAAGAGCCATAAAATTATCTCCTTACTTGTTCAATGTTATAGCCACCGCTGAGAGCAGCTGCATAGCCTCCTACAAACACACCACCAGGGAGCAGGTACAAGTAGTTGTATTCAGGAGGGTCTGTGGGACGTTTGAACATATCCAGCATTCTCTGTGTAACTAAAAAGCCACCTGGACAAAGTAAAGGAGCAATCTTAAAAAAAAATAAAATCTGAAATCAAGCACATGCCAAGTTGTAAGAGAAATATGTAGTAATACCATATTACCATACAATTCAGCAACCAGTACAGCTAGTAACCTAGAAAATCACCAGGAAACAAAGGTATAATCAGGGTTACATCTAGCTGTCTCTTCCAGCCTTCGGAAGAAATTCAGAAGAAAAGGAGGACTTGCTCTGGCACCGTACTCTACACTGATTGTAGGATACAGCTTACTTTATGACTGTGTTCTTTTCCCCACCTACTTTAGCAAAAGCAGTATTTCTAAGTCACACTGATCACTTTTTTGTTGTTTTTCATTATTGAAGCTGGGATTTCTGAAGCTCAAGGAAATAGAATTTTGTTCTATGCCACCAATATGTATTTCAAGTAGGAAAATTAATACAAGTACAAATCCTCTACAACGACCCTCTTGAGTTCTACAGGAAAATATATTGTATATAATAATCACCCAAAGGATATTATGAAAGGAAAAGGCACATTAAAATATTTCCTAAAAAAGGTTACTCCACAGGGTATGCAAAATACCTACAATAACTACTGTGAAAATTGGAGGGGTGATGGGATTTTACTGATAAATGCTCTCAGATTCTATTCTCAGACTAGTATTTCTGGAATTATACAATTAAAGAGCTAGAAGAAATTTTTAAATTATACTAGTACTTGAAGTTATCCTCGGGAGAAAACCTAACATGCATACCTGCAATATTGACTGAAGATATAAAGGCTGAAAGCACTGCTAGGCTTTGGGAAATGTTTTCAGGGAGATAATGTCCTCCCATCAGTACCAGCCCACCAACTGCAGTCAGACCTATGTAAAAGAGAAAAAAGTATTACTGGAAAAGGTTAACGTGTAACCTTAAAAGGCTCTATACCTATAGGCTATAGGTTGGACTTTCAACTGCTGGACAAATACCAGTCAACTCAAATTTTGACCCCTACTTCACATATTAATGCTTAAATGAAGACTACCACCATCTTTTTCAGGAATATAAACAAGTTTCAAAAGAAAAAAAAATAGCATATGAATGTAGTTTTGAAGAACAGTGCCTCAAGCACAGAGTTAGCCAAGCACTTGTTCAATAAAAGAAACTTTGCTTTTAACAACCAAAGCAGATCACTTTCAACCTGCCACATATAACCAGTTACATAAAATCTTATTTATAAGAATTATGAATCTTATGGGTACTTTAGGATTTATTTTCTTTTTCCCTCCTCTCTCAAAACACATAGTTTGAGGAGATGAATAGAAGAATGTAAAAAATAGGAAAGATAAGTTATTTTCAGGGCAATCATTTGGAGAGACGGGAGGAAAGATGTGGTCTATAAAAGGAGATTGCAGCACTCCAAGTAAAATAAACTTTTAAGCAGACGAGTCAAGTGTAAAAAATTACTTATGAAAATTAAAAGGATACAGCATCACATTTGCCTTTCTTTTGAAAAAATCATACTCTCAGAAATACGTTTCAGGTGTCCTTGCTATTTATGAAAGTAAAGTCAAATATGCACAGCAGTACTAATTCAGGTAAAAGGAGTTGTACCTACTACAAGTAGAAAACAAGCATCTGTGTGACAGCCACTTACCTGAGATAGCATTAGTCACAGACATGAGTGGGGAGTGCAGAGCAGGAGTCACACCCCACACTGTGTGGTACCCCACAATTCCAGAGAGGCCAAACGTCGTCACCATTTGTGTGAAAGCAGCATTAGGTGCTACAATGCCCAGTCCTAACATACCAGCTAAACCTAGAAGGAAAGCACAGAAAAACTCTCTAACTTTTCAATGGCTTCTTGCATTTAAACTGTATAAAACAGGAGCTTAATACTGACACAAAAGCAATGGACTCTCTGCATGGACTAGTTTCAAAATCAGGGAGATTATTTTGTCAAATACACAAAGTTCTTTCAGTGCTAGTGTTTCTTTTATAACAGAAAATAAAGCCATAAATATAATCCATACATATTTGTTATGTATGCACACAATGCAGCAAAGATAGGTTTCTACACCAACACTGAATCCTGTCACTATACTGTTCTATAGAAAAATACATAGAAGTCACAATTATGTTGGGATATTACTTGGATGTGTCAAAGCATATGTAAGAAGAACAGGGATTAAAATTAAGACTACTGAATTCATTAATTACTTTATGCAGAAGTTCTGATGCACTGAGAGTAACAAACTAAATGAAGAGTCAACACTTATTTGTCAAAGCAAATGTCCTATTTACAATACTTAGTAGACTGTGGTCATTTGAGTCTTACACAATACAGTAAGATCTGAAGAAAGCAAAGACATTGAACTGATTCTGCTGCAAAGTATGGGCACAGTCCCTGGCACAAGTCCTTCAGAATTTTAAGCATTTTACTAATATTTAAGTGGAGCCAAACACACATATATGCACAGAGAATGAACCAGCACTTGTTGAAAGGTCAAATACCTTTGGTAAAAGTTCAGAAGTTTTATTTTCCCTCTCAGGCAATTCTTACACTACACTGATTTTGCACCAGGATACACCAGCCAATCAACTGCTCTCCCAAATAGTTTTTCAACTGAACGAGTTAGATGATGGGTCATTCAAAAGTATTAGCCAATGAGAAGCACTCTACACTGATTCTCCAGCTATGGAAGTTGCCTACCTGCTGTGTATACAGATGCAGTAGTCATGGTTTTTCTAAAAGGTGTAATAGTAGCTGCTTTTTCTGCTTCCAGCTCTGCTACAGTCTTCTGCTTCACTGGTGCTCCTTGAGGAATGTTATTTGGTGGAGGTGCTGGGAAAATCACTTTGCCATCCTGATAAGAGATATTTAAAGTTATGCCTAACATGGCAGATGCTTAGTACTTAGAGAGGCCTTTTCTTCTTAACCCTGCAATTCAGGCAAGTGCTAATATCCTACAGCCATGCCCAGGAATTGGCTCCTTTTCTGCATCAGCAGAAGTTTGCAAGGCATGACCAAATTAATCATACTGGTTTACACATTCTTCGGACAAGATTTGATATTAGAGTCCAAAAGCACCTGGTGAAGACACGGCCCAAGGTTTCAGATTAGAAACAAGACAAAAGCAAAAAGATAAAGTTCCTTAAGTGGAAAACATCTATGCAAAATAAAACAAAGTGTTGGAAATAAAATCTGCTACAGATGTGAACTGTAATCACAGCCTTTCCGGACCTCAAACAGGAACCAAGGATGATATCCCACATTTCTTGTTATTCTTTAGGCCTCTGTGGAGCTATCAGCACTGATAGCTGAGCTGTACACATCACTTCAATGGTCTGGGAGAGCTGAAGTCTATGCCCTGAGGTTTTTTTTTATTATTTTCTGAGAAAGCTTAAAGTGTTCTGCATATTCAAGTTTCACTATTTTTTCTCTTACTATAAAAGGAACACTTAAAAAAAAAAAAAAAAGGAAGAATGTTTTGCTGGAAGAATGTTTTGGTCTCATAAAGTCTCAAATATGTTTTAAGTAGCTATGTTTTTATCACATGAGACATGCAACTTTTTTTCATTAGTTTTTCAAGGTTTAACCTTGACAAGAAGACAAGACTTAAAAGAGACAGAAATTTTCAGCTGTATCACCCACACACTCCACCAAGCCACCTCTGCAGTCTGTTGACACGTAGTATCTCTGATTGTATTTTGAAGAGACAGAAATGATAAATGTTAGGTCTGTACTCATAAATTAAGAAGGGAGTATTTACTGGCTTACCTTCATTACTACAGTTCCTCTAATAACGTGATCCAGAGTCCCATAGTCAAAGTCATCTTTTGGATCAAAGTAGAAGTTCTCTTTGTCAGGACTAATAGCCTTTAGAAGTTTGATAATATTATTAGAATACAGGGTACTGGCCTGAGTAGCCATTCTGCTAGGCAGATCTGTGTACCCAATGTGTGTAACACCCTGAAAAAAAAACCAAGTAAAATAATAAGGATTTGTACAATCTCTGAAAAAGCATCATCTCTTCCAGTACATCCTTCTGGAAATATGTATCCAAACTGTTTCACTTATCTGTTTATAATCCCAACTAAATTGGCTACCTACAGCTCTGACACTACTAAGTCAGGGGGAGATCATTCACAATAGCTACAGAATCCAACATGACA
>VXBQ01004168.1:3538-18048 GCA_013400175.1 Phainopepla nitens | reverse complement strand
TCTATTAGCAACAAGACTTCACAGAGAGGAAGACATACTGGTGCAAGAGCTTGTCTTCTCCAAATCCTGGTTTCTCTCAGAACCTAACTTCTTTAAGCAATCAGGTAACAGATCAATCTGCCTAATTCTTGGCATCTTCTCAGTTTTTTCTGGAAGGCAAGCGCTGGAGACAAGTTTCCGTATGCCAGTGGAGCGAAGGGAGCTCCCTCAGAGCTGTGCAAGTAATATGTCTGAGTTCATATGTATGTAAAAAATGTAACCCAATATATCCTCACTGCTTAAAGAACTAATGAGAACTAAAGGATATCAGGCTTTAGGAAGGAATGGGAAGCTGAGGCTGGCATACACTCTTAGGTGTTCAAAAGCAGGCTTGTGTTAAAACACTGCTTCCACTACTTGCAGCTAAGATCCACACATGCTTCCAGAACTCTGGCTTCCTAATGCAATGCTCTGGCACAATCCTAATAGTTCTGCACTGCTGCTATTTTCCATAGCACAGAGCCAGTACACTAAATCCAGGGGTAATACTCCTCTAACTAAAAGTGTTCCATATAAACTCTTCATGCAAGTATCTTCTTACTTCTCTTCTACATTCTCTAGTTTCAGGTTTTAAGCAATGACATCAAAAGCCCTAGAAAGCCACAAAGACAAATGCAACCTGTGATTCTTTGATATATACAAACAGAATTCTGCTTATGTCAATGACAACCATGGCAGCAGTGTCCTACAAGCTTCCAAAATAAAGGTATTATATCCTTGCATTACCAAATTACAGCCTAGGAAATTACAGCTACTATAAATCTCATCACACAGATTTCTGTAATTCTTAGCAGACTTCCTGTAAGTACCAAAACCAAAACTTAAAAAGCAGAAAGACTGGTTCTCAACTGAGCAAATGAACACTGGAGCAAAACCAAAGTAGTTCAGTCCAGACCAAAACTGCTTATTTTAATGAACCAATTTATGCTACATCTACGTTGGGTTTCAAGTGCTTTGGATATTCTATGGGAGGCACACTCATGTTGCTGAAGATAAAGACAAGCAAAGCCAGCACCCTCCTGAAGCTGAAATAGTACTGAGTAAGCCAGAGACTTTGCACTGAAGTAAACACTGAGTCTGAACCTGCTTAGCTTCATCTATGACAGGGAATGTTAACCTCCAGTCATGGGAGGTGATAAGCAAGTCAAAGAACCTATTGCTACTCCTGTTTTTTTTTGGATAGACCAAGAAACACATGTCAAATCCCACCTTCAACTCAGAAGAGACAAACATTGGACTTGGAAGTTTAAGTAGCAAGAATTCTGTAATATCCATTAACAACCAAATTAATACTATACAAAGGTGTTAGTTTCTTTAAAAATATTCAAATTTATGTATATAAATAATGACCAAATGCAAATCTAAATGATTACTTCAGCCCAAAGCAGCTGAAAGACAGTTAAAAACTCAGTTGCTCATTTTCAGCACACAGCTTACAAGACACAGTGGAAGTTCAGGTAAACTGAGGATGAACTGCTCACCTTATCAAAATGCTCACCTTATGAACATACATTTCTCCAGGCTTTGTAGTCTCAATATTTCCCCCTGCTTCTGCAGCTAAATCCACAACAACTGAACCTTCCTTCATTGATTCAATCATGTCCTTCTTAAACAAGATTGGAGCTTTTTTGCCTGACAAACAAGGCATAGCATGTTAAACACAAAATACAGCTTTCTATCTGTTGAACTTAGGAGATGACTTCTCCTCTTTGCTCTATATATAAGCTTTAATTTTGTAAACAAAATTTTCAAGTAATACAGACCTTGTGCAACACAAAGCACGAAAATCTAAGCTCTACCTTACTATGTTTCATTTACAAGGGACAGCACCATTTCAATCAGACTTGTTCCAGTGCACAAGTTATGTAGCAGAAGTAGCAGCGATGCAATAGATATGCAAGAAAATTAAATGTTATTGTTTTATTACTATCTACTCCTTTTTTAGTAAGAAAAACATGAAATAGTTGACTCAAACTAATAAGTCTATGAAAACAGAAGTTATTTAAAAAAAAAAAAGGACACACTTTAAAACCAGGCCTTTATCACAGAAGTGTAAAGGTACATGCTCACACAGACATAATTCACCAACCCCTCTGTTTTCGTGCAGGTGCAACTTCAAAATACGACAACTTACCTAGAAAAATGAAAACTAGCATTTTTCACATAAAACATACCTGGAATAAGTGCTGTAGTGATGATAATGTCAACATCTTGGCACTGTTTGGCAAAGAGTTTCATTTCAGCTTCAATAAATTCTTTGGACATTTCTTTAGCATAACCACCTTGTCCCTCTCCAGATTCCTTTAAGTCTACTTCCAAAGGCTCAGCACCAAGAGACTTGAACTGTTCCAGGGCTGCAGCTCTAGAAAAAGAAAATTGTAGGCGAGAGAAAAACTTTAAAAATACAATATGCCTTTACCAGTTTTAGTAGCAATCATCAGACAAGAGATGTAAAACTTATTCTCCTATTAAGGAGACCATGATGAAAGTCCTCAGCTTTCTGTATTCAATGCAGAAATAATTGCATCGATAAATTTAGGTTGCAGACAGACCTGAATAAGGAATGAAGGCAGCCTATGGTTTCCTGTATAGTCAGCAGAGTTACTCAAGAAAAGCCTCAAAGCAGAGACTTTGCTGATTAACTCTCCTCATGCATTTCTGTTGCCATGACTTGGTAAATCTACAGCCCAAATTAAGGTGCCTAAAATGGGAGACAAGCACAGCACCTGTGACCTTGTCTTTAAACTGTGAGATGGGAAGTACTATTAAGTCTTATTTTCACAGGGAAAAATGCCAGGGAGTGGGTGTTTGGAGTTGTGGCTTGCTAATATTCTGTAATTTATTTTGCATCATATGACATCACATTAAATAATGAGACTAAATTTCAGTGTTAGGTGAACAGTCACAACATGCAGAGAATTAAACAGAAATGTTCTTGCATCTCAAAATAAAAGTCTCTAGAGTGCTTAAGGGAATTAAAATGAAAATGGAAGTTTTAGACAGATTTTTAAATTAATAAAAATAAAGGACTAATGATGGCATAAAAATAGTAGGAAGTGAATTATGACTCAGTGCAGCACAAATTATTTCACTGTAATATAGCCACAAACAACTTAATCTTAAAGTAATTTCAATTACAATTTTCACATCCTTACCTAGTATCAAATCCACGAACCACTGCACCCATTGATTTTGCTGCTCCTGCAGAAGCCAGGCCAGCAACCCCTCCTCCAATGATCAGTACCTAGAATGATAAATCTCATTAACCAGCCATTTAAACAAGACACCTTAGGATAAAACCAAATTTACTTTGGCAGGGTTGCCCCATGTACCTAACAATTTAAAAGCTGTACCTAAGAGCCAACTCTTCTGCAGGTAATAGTTTATCTAAGTGAACACAGGTTTTCTCCCTGATTTATCTTCTTTTTTTCCTTCCTAATTCTACTTTGATTTCTCTTCACCGCAATCCACCTGTAATTCTAATCAAGTAAACCTTTCCATTGCAATCCTAATGCACCAGAAATACCAATATCTCTGAATTTTCCTAACTGCTTCCTTACCTTCTCCTATTTTGAAAAAAAAAAAATATCAACCCCATATAGCTAATCTGATGTCTAAAACTAAGCAACCTTAAATAAAACTCAAATTATTCTATTATTCCCAAAACAAAACAGATGTGAACAAAAAGTGGTATGAGAACAATTACAGTGATTTCTAAAGTCTCTAAAAGCAGCCCAAAGGCAGGAAAAAAGTATTTTAACACAGTTTCAGCAACAGGTACCTCTGCCCAGAAATTCACATATTATTTTGCCACAGTATGTGTTTAATTGCACATACCTTTGCTGGAGGAACTTTACCAGCAGCTGTGATTTGACCTGTGAAAAATCGACCAAAGTGATTTGCTGCCAGGACCACAGCCTTGTAACTGTCAATTAAGGATGAACATGCATCAGTGTTTTCTCAGATTCAGTAAAATTCCATCCATTACATCAATCTAAAAGATGAACATTCAACCAGAGCATGTGCAGGATAAAGCAAGCTTAGTATTTTACCACTGGACACAAGCTTAACAATCTTTGTTCATATTTCTTGCCTTTTTTTTTTTTTTTTAATCATGGAATGCATTTTCAGACATAATTTTTGGACTCCAGTATACTGGATGTCTACAACGATTCACTGTCACAAATAAAATTTTACCTGAAAAATAAATAAATACCTAACTTGCCAAAAGTTAACTCTTTTAAAACTGCCTCCAAGGCAGTTAAAACTGCCTTCCAAGGCTGTAACCTGAGGCTTGTTATGGAAAGGAGCATGAACAAGTAATTGCAAAACCCAGAGGAACTCTGCAGCTGGCTCACTTAGGCCAGCAAGGGCACATTCAAGAAAGATACACTGACCCAAACTTCACAGAGCTATATGGCTTAGGGTAAATAGCTTAACCTTGTTACTTCATTTGCCCCATCCAAGAATGGGTAGCTGTACAACAATTCAACACCAGTAGAGCTACCTGAAAATAAAGATTAATGCATAATTTTGTCTTTTCTTAACAACAGGGCCCATTTTCTTCCACTTTTACTGACAGTATTCTGGTTCAACAGTCTCATTCCACTCTTTTTTCTATTTCTAGCAAAGGTCTACAGGTCTGTATGCCACATAATTAGCTCAAATTTGGAATATGCCTTGTAGATTTTATACCTTCAAATACATTATGAATTTCTGTATTTTAGTAAAATCACACCAATGAAAACATGGGGAATAAGCTAACATGTGGGTGGATGTACATTGTTTGTGTGCACAAAATCTAGCAGCTTTCACAACAGTTTATTATGCCTCAGACATGTAAGTAAAAAGTCAAAAAAAAGTAGTAACTTAAAAAAAAAATAAAAGAAGACAATAAAAGAAATGTTGTACAACAACATTTTCATTCACTGCAATACCTAAAATACTAGTTGCAAAGCATGGAGATGGTCTGACATTATTTGATCTCTTGTTTGTAATTGCCATGGCAATTGCATTCACACTGAGTGTTGTTCGGGTTAGTCAGCTCCTAACAACACCAGACCCCCATGACAGACAATCTGTGTTCAAGATAACCTAGTTCAGAGCAAAAAGGTACTAGACAAAACAGTCAAGGAATTAGAAGGATTCTGTTCAGTTTTGTTTCCTTCAAAAGCATTGCTCTGATCTGCTGTAAAGCTAACCATAAGAAACTTTAACACCACTCTGCTTGAAACAGCTCTGCATGAAAATAGAGATGTAGAATCATTTTAGATATACTAATATCAAACCCCATGATTTTAAACCAGCTATACTTAGTGAAGCTGAAAAAAAAGTCGTACCCAGCAATGTTGGCCATGGAGCTAAGTGCATCATATCCCTGAGCAATGGTGACCCGTGGAACCTGATCCATAGCCAAGACAGTAGCTTTTTTTTCTGCAAGTTTCTTCAGGAGGTCTGGATTTTGTGCTGGGTAGATAAAACTAATCAGGGTAGCTGCTGTTTTGAAAAGATCTGCCTCATGTACACCTAGAGATGAGTTATATATAGGAGCTCTTACCTGAAAAAAGAAAGAAGTTTCCAAGTTAATCAGAGGAAAGAAATCGGAACATATTTCCCTTCCTTTCTCCTAGGTTGCAGTCTGCCCATTCCCATCCAAAAAAATATAGAAGAAAGTATATCAAAGGCTATTTACATAACTGAATTGAGTAACTGCACTTCTCAGATGCAGTCCATATCATGGAATTGGCTCTAGGCGGATTTGTGACAGGGCAAAAATTGTCAGCACACACCTTCGGAAAGATCTGATGACTAGCAGTCACTCGCTTTTATAACAGACAGCTACCCTCAAATCCACCATTTTTAAGCAAAATGATTACTCAACAGATACAATAATTAGGCTCTACTGACCAAGAATCACTAGTTAGGTTGCAGTGCATGACTACATACAGGACATTTCACGCCAGATGTCCAGCAGACACTGATTTTCATCTCTATTCACTTCTGAGTTTCTCACTTTTCTCCAAAGAGAAACCTACTTAAAAAGGTTCTTCACAAAGCAGCTCACAGAAATTCTGTGTTCAATGCTTATAATTTTAAACAGAGTAAGTGAAAGAAGCCGCAATATGGAAAAGGTATTTTTCTATTTTTTTCCTTCAAGACACTGGATAACCTAAGACCTCTCAAGTAAGATTGCTTTTAGCTGATTTCTCAAATTTTTAAACACACTTTTGCTGTGGTATTCAGAAAAGTTACAGAATTATATTTTCAAAATCCCAAACCACTCTATTTAAAGCATAACTAGAGTTATATGCTACCAATTTTTGATAAAAGATTTCTTAGAGCAGGGATCTCTTCTGATTAGATGCCAGAACTAGTCTGCCTCACTCTAGAAAACACAACAACTCTTAGGTAGTTAAAACCTTGCTAAGAAATTATCCACATTTGTTTCAACACTACCATTTACTTATTTTTTTTTTTTTTAGTGTAGGTGCACATAGGAGCTATTAAAAAAAAATACAAAACTTGAATTAGAACTCAAAATGGAAAACACTAATTTAAAGGACCTTATCTACTTAACTTTCCACAGAACATCAGAAAAAATTATCTATTTTTCATTTCTCCAAAAACAATGTAATAGGAAATATACTAATAAAGCAATTACTTTCACAATCAAATCAGAAGCCAGAACTTCCTTCGTCCCCTGAATCTTTGCTCCAACTTCTCTGTAATGGTCATCAGAAAATTTGGAAGCTTCTCCAGCACCAGATTCCACCACAACATTGAAGCCTTGCTTAATCAAGGCTTGAACTCCAGCCGGTGACAGAGCTACTCTCTTCTCATTCTCAAATATCTCCTTGGGGACACCTACAATCAGCTGTTTATAAGGAATTCCTGTAAGAGTGGCAGATAAGACAGCATTAGTTGTACTAAACACTAAAACTAATGGATATAAGGGACACTCTTCAATGTTGTACAGAGACATGCAGCCACAAGTCACAGTTAGCAATTCTCCCTCCTAAAGGAGGAGAAAGCAGAATGCTATTTTCTAGGAACGTTGTTTACATTTCCTTAAATTACACCATCTTCCTAGAGATCCTTGTTCTCTCAGCAACCAGCAGGTGAGCACAATCAGCCACACAAGCAGTAACAAGTGTTTGGTGCAGTTCATACCCACTGGCATTTACACAATTCAGATTGTGTAACTGGCATTCTGATTTACACAATACCTGGTGTACTAGTGATAACACATTCTGCTTCAGGCCAGAATTTAAATCACTTTCTAATCACTTCCAGGTTATTGTGAAGAAAGAAATAAATTATCTTGAACAAGGGAACTGCATTTTAACTGAATATGTTTGTAATGTATATCAAATTGCAGCTGTAATACACATTACAGTTTATAATGTATATCAAATTACAATAAATCACTACTACTGAATGCAACATACGCACCACAAAGTACATTGAAAGGCATAACTACATCAATTAGCTACTCATTACCACAGAAATGGAAAATATGAACTCAGAGGGAGTTGAAGAATAATGGAATATCCAACTACTAGTTTCTTCAAAAATATTTCTCTTCAAACTTATTTCCTTGTCATAACTTTTTCAAAGCTCCCCTAAGTAACACCAGGAAACTGCTGAAGCCGAAATTTATGTTTTAGTTAAAGTTTTCAAATTACAAATATCTAACTTCATTCCAGTACAATTTGGAGGCTTTCAGTCTCATATCTAGGAAGTAAACTTCTCTGATCCAAACAAGTGTTCAAATACATTATTTATGAATACACAGGCTCAAGCAGAATAATCATACATAAAACTATTACATTGCTTCAATTACACTAACAGCATGCAGTCCAACACATAAGCTGAATCCTGTACCAGCTTTTACTGACATCTATCCAGAATTTAAACCTAGATTGTGACATTACTATGCAAGACATTTATACCACATGAATATTAATGAACCATAATTTGAGCCATCTAAGCAGTCACTCATATTAATGATCAAGCAACAATAACAAAACCCACAAAACCTAAAAAAACCCCAAACCTAAAAAAGCGAAGAAGTGGATGACAGGCTTGCTTGAAATTACAAACCTCTTTTTAAACTGTCCAACAATACTATGTATTGTGCTATAAAAAATGGTACCAGGCAAAGAATACAAATTTTAGGAAGGCCTCCTTTTGACTTTGCAAAAAAAAGCTAAAAACATACTACAATAAAGGAGCTTTGAGGAACTAGATTTGGATCTAAAATATCAAAATTAATTATCTATAAAATTGAACCTGGACTACAATGCACTTAAAGTTGACAATCGGAGAATGTTTTCAGTTAGAAACTTTCAGGATACTGTCAACTTATTATGTTCTGAAAAAACAGTACAGAGTTGCTAAGAACTGGTACTTAAATACCTACTTATACTTCTCAGTCTACTCATTAAAAAAATTAACACATGCAACAAGACAGAACAAAAGCTCACCAGAGAAAGAAGTTCATCACTTCTAATTGCTGCACCAAGGGAGATTTTACTGAGCCACAGGAGGTTAAGGTTGGACACCAGGAAGAGCTTCTTCACTGAAAGGATGGTTAAACACTGGAATGGGCTGCTAAAGGGTCAAGTCACCATCCCTGGAAGTGTTCTAGAAACTACTGGATGTGGCACTTAGTGCTATGGTTTAGTTGACAAGGTGGTGTCCAGTCAAACATTGTACTTGATCTTAGAGGTCTTCTTCAACCTTAATGATTCTATGATTCTAATTGTTTTTACTTTTTTAAAATTTTTAGCTTTATCTTTGAAATTTGACTAATAAAATAGTAACAAATAATTTTAAGATAGAAGTGTTTTCATGTTTTATATGTTGGAGAACATTTGAAATGTTTTAATCACAAGACAACACTCAAATTCAGAAAAACATACATTCATAGAACATAAAGTCACAACAGGAGCAAAAATGCACATCTAAAACAACAGACCCACAAAGGCAACAGAGCTTTGCAACGATTTGTTCCACCAGCATACACCAAATCTAAACATTGCCGTGCAGCTCAGGCCATACCTACCACAGCAGCACATACTCAGGCCATACCTACCACAGCTTGTTATCAGCTGTGGTAGCTGTTGCTGTCACTCAAATTACCCTTGTCATTTGAAGAGACTCCTCATCTCTTCTAATTACTACACAATAAAGTCCTGCTTCTGATTTTCACTAAATCAACTCGGCGGAAATGAGCTCTCTTGTCTTTTAGAAGCAGGAATGAAACCTAGAAGATTGAAATTTGTTAGGATAACAGAGACCAATCAGAATCAGAGAGGAAGTAGCTCTAGGGTAGGATAGGATGCAAAAAGCTTTTCAAAAAGCATTGAGAAAAGTTAAGAACTAGAGTCCTACCTTCCCTTTCTCCTTTTGAAAGTTTTTGTAGCACAAGAATGCTGAAGGGGAGGAAAGGAGGGGGAAAACATGGGGCAAAATGGGGAAAGGGAAAAACAAGGGGAAAGGGGGGAGGGAAAAAGGGAGGGGAAAGGAGGAGCAAACGGGGGAAGGAATAAATTATACCATAAAGGAAATAGATAACTGCAAATCAAAAGGCACAAAGACATTTGACTAAAGCTTTTATTTTTCTCAAGTAAAACTTCTTTTAGCTCCTAAGGCTCTAATGACAATAGATGCTTCTAATTTTCTCTTGCTCACTTGCTTCCGTGTGGAGTACCAGAATAGAAGAGTAAAAGGCTAGGAGTTACAGTACAGAAATATACACTCACTAGATGCCAGATGTGTTTCCTCATTCCTTACTTCTTTCTTTATTGGTACATCTTGCATGCAATAAAAATTACTACAACTTTTTCAGACAGAAAGTATTTGCACCTTATTTAGTAAACAGAATGATCACAGACCAGCACTGAGGAACATGCGCTTCACCAGAGCTTTGGGATACCAAATCCAAGATAAATATTCAACAAGTCTCATTTGCCTCACCTACTTTTCTTCTCTGTTCCACTACCAGAACTCCATAAGCCATAAATACAAAAGTAAATTAATACATAAGCAAACTGTCAGTTTGCCTGCTTTTAGCCAGAGCAGGTAAAGGACATTTTTCAAGTAGAGTGCCCTGAGCTTCCACGTGATTCAGCACCAAAATGGAGCAGATATCTACAGCTCAAAAACAAAGATCTATCTTAAATCTGCAGTAAAGGTCTTGGGAAGAAAGGGTTAAAAAGCAGAACACTGGCAAGGAGGATTGCAAAGCTCTCTTTCAGCTGGAAATAACTCCGATAAGCCTATGTGAACAGCAGGTCTGTGATGATTTACTGGTGCCTGTGTCTCTGTTTGTTTTCCTCTGCCCAGGTGCTGCTTCAGGAGTACCCCGTTAGTAAAGTTACGGAAATAAATTTACCGATTGGATTCTAGACGGCGTTAGTGGCTGTCCCAGCTGCCTGTCTGCACTGACACACACAACAGGGTATGATCAACAATCTGGCTGGAGGAAGCTTTGTAATTAACACAGATTTGGTTTGTTGAATTCAGCAATTTCATCAAAGTCAATAGTTTCAAAAGGCTGAAACCTAGGATTATAAATTTAGGACCTTGATTTAGGTTTTATTTTGAGGAAGCTCATCGGCTGTCCTTGCCAGGGGTTTAAAGTTAAATGAGAGTGTGAAGCCTACAAGTTGTCTCTCTAATCCTTCATGTCAGTTAATCTCTTTAAGAATTGCCTTGAGTATGTTTCAGTGACTTACAGCTTTACGACATCATGGACATCTTCCAAATACTGACTGACATACACATACATGGAGCACTTTTTTGAGTCATTAAGTTTTTTAATATATTGAGTAGAAGCTACACACTACTTAGATTCTGCCAATATCAGAAGCAGAATCATTAAATTTCACAGATCTTAGAATGGAATATACATTCCAATGAAATGCTGTGGCATACACATAACTTAGAACTTTGAAAAATTAGTAAGAAGTCACTCTCTCATTCCCTTACCATAATCCTAACTGTGTAATAAAGACATATGCAAACCTGAAGTAAACAAAACTATAACAGTGACTTTCTCCATGTAACTTCTGTCTACAAGGATCTTAGAGAAGATTCTTAGTCAAAACTATAGCAGAAAATACAGGGTTTTGATCTCCTTAACCTGACTTTGGGAAGTAGTCTGCAACAAAATTGTGTCAACCGATAGAGAGTGACTTAGCAAAAAGATAAAGGAGAAGTTTTGACTATATGCCATGTATTCTGAGACTGAAAACAGGATTCCTATTTTTTATGTTACTCTAATAACCTTTAAATGTACCGTCTCACCTGTTCTGAAGCTGAGGACATATTCCGAAGAACAGCAATATGATGTTGGCAAAAAGAAAAAAAAAACGGTACAGAACATTAAACGAACCCCTGATCCCTCCTATTACATAAATAAGGATTTTTTTTAAAAAAAAAAGGAAATTAAAGGAGAATATTTCTTGTTTATAAATAAAATAAAGCTTGCCTAGAGAAAACTGCTACAGGTCTAGAAAAAAACCAAAAAATTTTAAGAAATAAGCATCAAAACAAAAAGGATATTTAAAATCCCAAAATAGAGAGGGGTAAAAGTCACAGAGCTGTGGGACAAACTAATCTAGAAGTATACTAGGAAGCTCAGTGTCAGTCACTCCATATGCACCTTTCCCAGGGCTTCAAAGAGTTTTGTACCTGTTTCTGAAGCAGCTGGTCCTAGTGGCTATGTGGCACAGACTATGCAAATACTTTGTATTTGTATGAAACACACAAATACCTGTATGAAAGTTCCTATGTTTCTCATAAGCAAGCAGCAGCATAATAGCTGGCAGTAAGAAAATTATCCATGCTCCAAGTCTACTTTTCAGCTGACTCTGTATCCCCATATTTCTTCTCCTCAAAGAGCTATTACTCTTGTACATAACATAGCCTGGATGGAATGAAAGCTAATCTGAGACATGGAAAGTAAAAACTACAACCTTAAGAAGAATCACTGTGACACTAGTCTTTTCAGAAAACTTACTCTCCTTAGTGATACAGTGATTTTACCAAGTGTTACTATAATCAAAGCTTATTTCTGAAAGATTAAAACACAGTTATTTTGTATCTGTTACATTTTGACTCAAAAGCACTTAGAAAGTAAATATGAGCAATAGCCCTGCTTCTAATTTGTCAATAAATTGCTGTTTTATCCTTGATTTGTCCTCTACGGAATGATAAATCACATGTTACCAAAGTTTACTACAAGGACAGCTTAATTATCAACCAAAAGACTACCAAACTTGTAGTTCTCCATATTAAATAACTGCATTTCATGAATACTACTAATCCTTAAATAAGGGCTTCCACACAACAGATTTGAAGGGGCAGCATTTAATGTTTGAATACAAGACACTAATCAGAATTCTCCATCCTTGTGGGAAAATTTTTCCAAAGTTATTCTTAAAAATGAGAAAATTCACACACGCAGAGTAGCATACCAATTTCAGTAAACTAGAAGAGATTCTTCAGTGTCATGATGACATTTGTAGTCAAAGTCAAATACAAAATTGATTCCAAACTCAAGCAAGGACACTTACCTGGGATATTTGAGAATGAACTTTGAACACAGTTTCCTATGTTCCAGTTTACACTCCCAACCAAGGGACAATCTGCCATATGAAGACTGACAGATGTCTCTTTCACTCATATATTTAACAAGGAAAAAAATTGGGGAGCATCTCAAATCTATGAAAGAAATTCTGGTTTTACCACATGACTGTGATACAGATTTATCAGGAGCCCTCAAAGTGAAGAAACTTCCTCTCATGACATTTCTTCGGAAGTTCCAAAACCTTCAGTCACCAAGTTGAAAGGACGACAAAATGCACTATTCCTTGTTAGTACCACCACAAATTCTGGGAAATGCAGGCTTCTCAGAGCTACTACATGCTAGTTCTATGTCTCATGTTTTCACCACCAGACACTTCTGTTTCCAACAGCACTTTCCCAATATTCTCAAGTACCTAATGCAGTTACCTACAGTCTACATTTGGAATCACCAAACATCATGTGTGCAATCAGTCCAACTCTCCACATTAATATTTTGCAGACTAAGATCCTACCTCTGCACAGAACCAGGGTCTCTAAATTCCAAGTGAGACATGACCCACGCAGTAATAATGAGCAAAAATAGCATCGAACCTGCATTAGTTATTCTTCAGTCTTCCAGCTGTCAGGTTAAGTACAGCACAGAACAGAGAAAAAAAATTGTCAGTTCTGATCTTCATATACCAGGCTCATGTTAGAAACTGGAAACAAGAGTGCTCCCTTTTCCAATTTTTTTCCTGGAAATACCTGAACTTGTCCATTATCTGCCGAAGGCAATTTGTGCAAATACACTAACAAACCCTACCCATGAAGATACAGATCAATAGTGTTTCAAAGTGATACAATGTAATTGTTTCCTAAACAAAGTTAAGAATTTTTTTTTGATGGGGTAATAATGCCTACCTACACTCATGCTAGCAGATGCTGTCTTTGAGAGGTCTGTATTTTCTCTCACATGCACACTGAGAGCTGCACTACCAAAACTCATGCAGAACTCAGGCTTTTAACTAAGAAAAGCATTTATTTAAAGACTTCCTTCAAGCAAGGAAACTATTTGTAGACCCTCTAACCGCAAAAACTATATGGATCAACAGTATTCATAATAAACACAAACACCTTCTGCATAAGCCCCATGAAATCAGTCTAAAACTGTGCTGCAACTGACTCAAGTATGCTGCCGACATGATTTAAGAGTGTTCTTTCTATTTTAAGTCTTTTCTGTACTAATGCAGACCTGAAAGAAAGAAAGAAAAAAAAGAAACTATTTATATTCATGTTTTAAAACAAAATATTATTTACAGTACTTTAATCAAATTACCTGGCTTTGGAGCTGCCTGAGACCCAAGCACCTGGTGGGTTCTAAACATTCGCAAGCATTGCATCTTTGCGGAATGTGCTTTCGGTGGGAACACATTGCCAAAAACAGGAGCTGAGCACCCACTGACAGCAACACGCAGAAGGCTCGCCATTGCACCCAGACCTCACAACAAATTCCTTGCCACGTATGGAATCCCTGCAGCAATTGTGGAAACAAATCAGGAGTTATTAATGGACACTGGGACAGAAGGCATGTAAACGCAGCAGGTTTAGGACCAGTCGACTGCCAGTAGCCACGAGACAATCATTCCTCACCACCTTTATCTTTCTGGCTAGAAAGCAAAATTTTTTTTTTTTTTTTTTTTCCAAATTAAGTAAGACAGCTCTTAACCAAAGCAACTGGAGTAACCAGCCGACCTAGGGATCGCATTTCTGCGGTTCAAGGCCATTTTCTCTTTACACCGTTGCTTTAAAACGGGAACTGTGGTACGGGAAAACCGCGGCACCCCAAGGCACCAAACAAACCAATCCCTGCCACAAGTCCCTCAGGAGTCACCCAG
>VXBQ01004166.1:0-20257 GCA_013400175.1 Phainopepla nitens | reverse complement strand
GTGGCTCAGTGGTTTTTTGTTTTGTTTTTTTTTTTTTTTTTTTTTTGGCTGATGGGAGCAAAAAATGGTGCTGGGATTTGTGCAGTGCTCTGTGATTGATTCAGCTCACCCATGAGCTTTTTTTTCTGTGTTCGTAGAATCTCTCTCTATAATCCCAGAATTATTTAGTTTGGAAGATCCTTAAATTCCATCCATTCCCATTTTTCCCTATCCCAGGGTGCTCCAAGCCCAATCCAGCCTGGCCTTGGACATTCCAGGGATCCTCATCAGAGGGATAAATTTGGGTGAGAGATGATGGAGCACCTTTGATCCTTTATTTCCATGGAATTTTACTGGGATCAGCTGTCCTTGTGCACTGAAATTGAACCATTTGTTGCTATTTTCAACATCAAAAATACAACATTTAGGTGGAAACTTGGAAAATGAAAGGGGTGTAACTGGAAATGCTGATTAAATGCATCCCACTCCCTCCAGTTTTTAAAGGAAATGTTGTTGGAGTCTGACTGGAAATGCTGAAAAAATGAGTTTTTTAAGCTCATTTTTAAAATGTTTTTTAAAGAAAGTTTTATTGATATATAACCAGAAATGACGGAAAAATGCAAATCCTTCCATCTGTTTTTTATAGAAAATATTATTGGTGTTCAAGTGGAAATGATCAATAAAGGGCACCACTGTCCCTCTGTTTAAAAAAAAAAAATAGTTGCTGGTGTGTTATTGGGAAAAGATGAAAATCTCAGTGATTTCCTGGAGACTTTTATGATCCTGGGGGGAATCCCTGACCTCAAAATCTGATTTCCAGGAGACTTAAAAATTATCTTGGAGGACTTTCCCTACCTTAAGGATTCCCAGGAAACTTATCATCCTGGAGAGTTTTCCCAGCCATAATTTCCATGAGGCTTTTATGATCCTGAAGAGGATTCCATGATTTCCAGGAGGATTTTATGATCCTGGAGGGGATTCCTGACCTTAAGGAATTCCAGATTTCCAGGAGAGTTTTGTCATCTTGGAGAGGAATCCCTGACCTTAATGAATTCTTGATTTCCTGGAGACTTTTAAAATCCTTGAGAGCTTTCCTGACCTTAAGGAATTTGTGATTTCCTGGAGACTTTTATGCTCCTGAGGGGGAATCCCTGACCTTAAAGAATCCGTGATTTCTTGGAGACTTTTATGATCCTGGAGGGGATTCCTGACCTTAAAAATTCCCTGATTTCCAGGAGACTTTTATGCTCCTGGGGGGGAATCCCTGACCTTAAAGAATCTGATTTCTTGGAGACTTTTATGCTTCTGGAGGGGATTTCCTGACCTTAAGGAATTTCTGATTTCCTGGAAACTTTTGTGATCCTGGGGAGGAATCCCCGCCCTTTAGGAATTCCAGATCTCCAGGAGACTTTTAAGATCCTGGAGAGCTTTCCTGACTTAAGGAATTTGTGATTTCTATGCTCCTGAGGGGGAATCCCTGACCTTAAAGAATTACAGATCTCCAGGAAGGTTTTATGATCCTGGAAGGGATTCCCTGATTTCCGGGAGACTTTTATGATCCTGGGAGGCTTTCCTGACCTTAAGGAAATTAATAACTTAAATTCCTGATTTCCTGGTGACTTTTACAATCCAGTAAGGGGTGTTTCCCCATCCCTGACCCCATTCCTGACCCCACTGCAGGTGCTGCAGACCCTGGGCACGGAGACGTACCGGCCCAGCTCGGCGTCGCAGTGCGTGGCCGGCATCGCCTGCGCCGAGATCCCCATGAACCAGTGGCCAGAGCTGATCCCACAGCTGGTGGCCAACGTCACCAACCAGCACAGCACCGAGCACATGAAGGAGTCCACGCTCGAGGCCATCGGTTACATCTGCCAGGACATCGTGAGTGCAGTGGACTCTGGGCCCGGGGAGGGTTCCCCAGGACTCGTGTCTCCTGGCGCCGCTTGGAGTGGGGCGGAGGGCGTGCCGGGAGGGGTTGGGTTGGGTTTGTTGGGTTGGGTTTGTTGGATTTTGAGTTGGGGTTTGTTGGGTTTTGGGTTGCGTTGAGCTTGTTGGGTTGGGTTTGTTGGGTTTTGAGTTGAAGGGTTTTCGGTTTGTTGGGTTTTGGGTTGAGGTTTTTGGTTTTGTTGAGTTTGTTGGGTTGGGTTGGATTTCAGGTTGGGTTTGTTGAGTTTGTCGGGTTGGGTTTGTTTGATTTTGGGTTGAGGTTTTTGGTTTTGTTGTGTTGAGTTGGGTTTGTTGGGTTTTGGGTTGAAGGGTTTTGGGTTTGTTGGGTTTTGGGTTGAGGTTGTTGGGTTTGTTGGGTTGCGTTGGGTTTGTTNGTTGTGTTGGGTTTGTTTTGTTTTGGGTTGAGGTTTTTGGTTTTGTTAGGTTGGGTTTGTTGGGTTGGGTTGGGTTTGTTGAGTTTTGGGTTGGGGTTTTTGGGTTGAAGGTTTTTGGTTTTGTTGGGTTGGGTTTGTTGGGTTTTGGGTTGGGGTTTTTGGGTTGAAGGTTTTTTGGATTTGTTGGGTTGGATTTTGGTCTGATTTTGGCTTGGCTTGCTGCAGGAATTCCTTGCATTTCCCATAATTTCCTGCGTTATCCCAAAACTTCCCTGACCTATCCTAAAACTTTCATTAATAGATCTGCCAAAAAAAACCCCCCAAAAAATCCCTTTTATCTCTAGATTCCACTGCTGAAAACATGAAAAAATCTGTTTAAATCATAAATAACTTTTCCAATTATTTTTTTTTTAATATTTTTTCAGGATCCAGAGCAGCTCCAGGACAAATCCAATGAAATCCTGACTGCCATAATCCAGGGAATGAGAAAGGAGGAGCCCAGCAACAATGTGAAGCTTGCAGCTACCAACGCACTCCTGAACTCTTTGGAATTCACCAAAGCAAATTTTGACAAAGAGGTGAGAGAGGAGGGGAATAAAAAATCCCAAAATCCCCAGAATTCCAGGCTGGGATTGCTGAATCCATGGTCAGTGATGAGGTTCATGCACCACGCTGAGTTTTGATGGATAAATCCTGTGCAAACTGAGACTGGGATTCAGCTCCTCAGCCTGGGATATTCCTTTTTTTCCCCCCTTTTTTTCCCCCCTCCCTGGGAAGCCTTAAAAACCTTAAATTCTTTTTTAAACCCCTTTTAATATTCTTTATTTCTCTCTTTTTTCTAGTCTGAAAGGCACTTTATTATGCAAGTAGTCTGTGAAGCCACACAGTGTCCAGACACAAGGGTGAGTAAATTCAAAATTCCCTTCCTGGGGATGGAGAAAAATATTAAAAATAAGAAAAAAAAACCTATTAAAAATAAGAAAATGATGTGAAATTGAATATTTTTCTCTGCCCCAGGTACGAGTGGCTGCCTTACAGAACCTGGTGAAGATAATGTCCCTTTATTATCAATATATGGAGACCTACATGGGGCCTGCCCTCTTTGCTGTGAGTGCTTTACATTTCATTTTATTTAGAATTATTTCTCTGATTTTCCCCCATTTGTATTTATATTTTTCATATTTTTGGCTGATTTCTGTGTGTTTTTATTGGAATTTATTTCTCTGATCTTTCTATATTAATATTGATATTTACTTATCTGATTTTTCTCTATTTGTATTTATAGTTGTCACACTTATTTCTCTGATTTCTCCCATTTGTATTTATAATTCTCACTGTTATTTCTTTGATTTCTCTTTATTTGTGTTTATATTTTTCATATTTTTGGCTGATCTCTCTGTGGTTTTTTATTGATATTTATTTCTCTGATTTCCCTCTATTTATATTGATTTTTAGTTCTCTGATTTCCCCTTTTTTATATTCCTTTTTCCCATATTTATTTCTCTGATTTCCCCTTCTTTATATTTCTGTTTCCCATATTTATTTCTTTCCTCTCCCTCTATTTATGTTGGTATTTCTCATATTTATTTCCCTAATCTCCCTCAATTTCTATTTCTATTTTCCCTTTTTATTTATCATTTTTATTTATTTAAGAACATCCATTCCCAATTTTCCTTTATTTCACTCAGAATCCCAAAAAAACCCCATCAGCTTTTCCAGCCTTGAGATTCCAAATAGGACAAAAAAACCTCAATCCTCCTGAAAATTTTGAAGCAATAAAAATACAAAAAAAAAATCAGATTATTTTGAATTTTAAAACACAATAACTTGAATTTCTCACAATCCACAATCTCCTCCTGCCCACCCACGGATCAGGATGGATTTCAGGTGGGATAAATCCCAAAAATAGCAATTTTTTTCCCTGTTTTTGACCCCGCAGATCACGATTGAGGCGATGAAAAGCGACATAGACGAGGTGGCTCTGCAGGGCATCGAGTTCTGGTCCAACGTGTGCGACGAGGAGATGGACCTGGCCATCGAGGCCTCGGAGGTGGGGGCTGGCATTCCTGGAAAATTCCCTGGGGATGAGGGAATTCCTGTGAAAATTCATCTGGGAATTCCTGGGAAAATCCCTCTGGGAATGCTGGAATTCATCCTCCTGGGAATGCTGGAATTCCTGGAAAAATCCCTCTGGGAATTCCTGGAAAAATCCCTCTGGGAATTCCTGGGAAAATCCCTCTGGGAATTCCTGGGAGAATCCCTCTGGGAATGCTGGAATTCCTGCAAAAATCCATCTGGGAACTCCTGGGAGAATCCTTCTGGGAATGCTGGAATTCATCCTCCTGGGAATGCTGGAATTCCTGGGAAAATCCCTCTGGGAATTCCTGCAAAAATCCCTCTAGGAATTCCTGGGAAAATCCCTCTGGGAATGCTGGAATTCCTGGAGAATCCATTCCTGGAAAATTCCCTGGAGATGAGGGAATTCCTGGGAAAATCCCTCTGGGAATTCCTGGGTAATCCATTCCTGGAAAGTCCCTCTGGGAATGCTGAAATTCATCCTCCTGGGAATGCTGGAATTCCTGGAAAAATCCATCTAGGAATTCCTGGAATTCATCCTTTGGGAATGCTGGAATTCCTGCAAAAATCCCTCTGGGAATGCTGGAATTCCTGGAAAAATCCATCTAGGAATTCCTGGAATTCATCCTTTGGGAATGCTGAAATTCCTGCAAAAATCCCTCTGGGAATTCCTGGGAAAATCCCTCTGGGAATGCTGGAATTCATCCTCCTGGGAATGCTGGAATTCCTGGGAAAATCCCTCTGGGAATGCTGTAATTCCTGGAAAATCCCTCTGGGATGCTCAAATCCTGGGTTTTCGGCCACCCTGGCAGCTCCTCCTGCTGCTCCAGGGGGATGGGAAAATTCCTGGGCTGGTTTTAGGGTCACAACATCAAATAAAAATTCCCAAAGGAGATTTTGGCTCCTCTTTTGGGAGTTTTAAAAGCAGCTAAATCTGTATTTATGGTTTGATTCCCAAAAAAATATAGAAAATCAAGGATAAAAGGACAGGCAGCAGCAATGGGGTGGGGTTTATTTACTCCAAACCTTTTGCTCCTTCACCTCAGGGTCACTTTGTAATTACACCTGACAGCCAAGTGAAAATGGGGATAATTGTACCCTGTGAGGAGGGATGAGGAATTAAAGTGGATTTTGGAATATTTAAAGTGGATTTTGGAATAATTAACTCGGTGCAATGTGCCCTTGAGGGAAGGCGGGGGAGAAAAAAAATGGAATTTGTCCCTCCTGGAGTTGATCTTTTAGCCTATAAATGCTGCAAAAAAATAAAATTACATAAAAGCAGATAAAAATATTGATGAAAATTAACTTTTCCCCTCTTTTTTTTTTTTTCCTCTGCAGGCAGCAGAACAAGGACGGCCCCCAGAGCACACCAGCAAGTTCTATGCCAAGGGGGCACTGCAATATTTGGTCCCTATTTTAACCCAGACCTTAACAAAACAGGTGAGTGCCACGTTCCCTGAGGGATTTGCAGCTCAGGAGCTCTTCCTCTCCCCCTGGCTCCTTTGGGAATTGGGTTTTGGGTTCCTCTGATCCCAAAAATGCCTCAGGAGATGGCAGTCCCTGGTCTGTGATGAGGTTTCATGCACCACTCTGAGCCAGTGATGCAGCAGTTTTTGGGCTGAGACTGGGACTTGCCTCCTTTTTCCATGATCACATCCCTGGATTTGGGCTTTCCAGAGAGGTTTGGTGAGTCCCTGAATTCATATTGGGAATATTTGGGTTATTAAACCAAATATTCCACAGCCCCTGCCTCATGTGAGCTCCAATTCCTGACATTTTTGAGGCCTGGGTTTGGTTTCTCCCTATTAAACACTTCCAGGGATTTGTGCTTCCCAGGATTTGTGGTTTCCAAAGAGGTTTGGTGATTTAGGATAGTTGCAGGTGTTTGCATTTTTTTTCTTTTAATGATCTTTTTTTCTTTTAAGGATTTTTTTTTACAAACTTTTCTTTTAATGACCTAGGATAGTTGTTGCTGGCATCTTTAATCCTCACAATCTCAGAAGTCTTCCTTATAACAACAAACAAATTTTCACAGAAGATCTATTCTCATGAGAACTTAGTCCAGCTTAACCAACAAGCTCCAAACTCCATTTTACAAACGCTTTTTAATTTTTTCCTCATTTTTTACCCAAATACAACACCGGAGGATGTTTTTTTTGCAGCTCTAGCTCAACCAACAAGCCCTAAACTCCATTTTACAAACATTTTTAATTTTTTCCTCATTTCTTTACCCAAATACAACCCCGGGATCCTTTTTTTCGCAGGATGAGAACGACGACGACGACGACTGGAACCCCTGCAAGGCTGCAGGGGTGTGCCTGATGCTGCTGGCCACGTGCTGCGAGGACGACATCGTCCCCCACGTGCTGCCCTTCATCAAGGAGCACATCAAAAACCCCGACTGGAGGTACCGGGACGCGGCCGTCATGGCCTTCGGATGCATCCTGGAAGGGCCTGAGCCCAACCAGCTCAAACCTTTAGTGATACAGGTCAGTTTTTGGCAGGGATTGGAGAGAAAAATCCTATTTTTCATTGGGGGAGAGTGTATCTTAATTTAAGGAAAATCAAAAGCCCAACCAGCTCAAACCTTTAGTGATACAGGTTAGTTTTTGGCAGGGATTGGAGGGAAAAATCCTATTTTTCGTTGGAGGAGAGTGTCTCTTAATTTAAGGAAAATCAAAAGGATATAATCTTGTTTTGGGAGGGTTTTGGAGCTTAAATCCCCTTGTTTAGAGCTAATAATTACATGTTTATTTGGAGGAGAATGTCTGCTTTTTACATACTCTTAATTTAAGGAAAATCAAAAGCGCAACCAGCTCAAACCTTCAGTGATACAGATCAGTTTTTGGGTGAGATTGGAGGGAAAAATCCTATTTNTAATTTAAGGAAAATCAAAAGCGCAACCAGCTCAAACCTTTAGTTATACAGGTCAGTTTTTGGGTGAGATTGGAGGGAAAAATCCTATTTTTCGTTGGAGGAGAGTGTCTCTTAATTTAAGGAAAATCAAAAGGATATAATCTTGTTTTGGGAGGGTTTTGGAGCTTAAACCTCCTTGTTTAGAGCTAATAATTACATGGTTATTTGGAGGAGAATGTCTGCTTTGTACATACTCTTAATTTAAGGAAAATCAAAAGCGCAACCAGCTCAAACCTTTAGTGATACAGGTCAGTTTTTGGGTGAGATTGGAGGGAAAAATCCTATTTTTCGTCGGGGGAGAGTGTGCAGTTTGCATGTGCTCTTGATTTAAGGAAAATCAAAAGCCCAACCAGCTCAAACCTTTAGTGATACAGGTCAGTTTTTGGGTGAGATTGGAGGGAAAAATCCTATTTTTCGTTGGGGGAGGGTGTTTGGTTTCCATTTAAGAAAAATCAGGATGTTATCTGGTTTCGGAGATAAAATTCCTTTTTTAAATGCTTTTAGAAATAGAAATTACGTGGTTATTTGGAGGAGAACCTCTGCTTTCTACATGCTCTTATTTTAAGGATAATCAGAAGGATACCTGTTTTTGAGGCTTTCAGAGCCCAAAATCCCTGGGTTATCTGAGGGAGAATACCTGGTTTGCATGTGCTCTTAATTTAAGGAAAATCAAAAGGATATAATCTGGTTTTGGAGATTTTTTTGGAGCTAAAAATCACTGGGTTAATGGGAGGAGAATGTTTGATTTGCACATGCTCTTAAGGAAAACGAGAAGGTTATAACCCCTTTTTGGAGGCTTTTAGAGCCCAAAGTCCATGGGTTAATTGAAGGAGAATGTCTGACTTGGGTGCACTCTTAATTTAAGGAAAATCAGAAGAATATCACCTGTTTTGGAAGCTTTTAAAGCCCAAAATCCGTGGGTTTATTGGAGGAGAACACCTCAAGTCCAAATCCTTCATTTGATCCATAACCTGGCACTCACGTTAAGTTACTTTAGATCTACTTTGGGACTCTGATAGGAAAGAATATGGGAAGAAATACATTTGAAAGAGTGAAAATTACAATATTTACTAAATGTGGAAGTTACCTTCACATTGGGCATGCTGAGTAAAACCATCCTTGGTGAAGGTGTTTGGAAAAGGAGTCACATTAGGGCGTAGAGCCGTTAGTACGGAATAAAATATAATACATCCTAAATAAACGACAGGACTGGGGAACAAATGCAGGATTTTTTTTTTTTTTATATTTTTTTATTTCTCCTTGCTCTTTCCCAGGCCATGCCAACATTGATAGAGCTGATGAAGGATCCCAGCGTGGTGGTCAGGGACACGACGGCCTGGACCGTGGGCAGGATCTGCGAGATGCTGCCCGAGGCCGCCATCAACGACATCTACCTGGCCCCGCTGCTGCAGTGCCTGATGGAGGGGCTGAGCGCCGAGCCCAGGGTGGCCACCAACGTCTGCTGGGTGAGGAACCCCCCAAACCCCGCCAGGAATTCAGATCCACTGGGAAAAACAGCTCCTGGTGGCATCCGGAAGGGTTTTGCCACGGCCGAGTCTGAGGGTTCTGCCAGCACCACCGCTAAGTTGTGTTGGCTTTTCCGTGCTCATCCGTGGATTTGGTGGGCAGTTCCAGGGAGTGGGAGTTCAGCTCTGCTCCAAGGCAGCTTGGTCAGATGCCTGGGACTTATTCCATGAAGGAATTTTCCTTAATATCCAGCCTGGGCATTCCTTGAGGTTGTTGGATCTTGTCCGACCAAATCTCCCCCATTTTCCCCTCACGTCTCCCCCATTTTCCCCTCACGTCTCCCCCATTTTCCCTTGAATCTCCTGTTTGCCCTTGAATTCTCTTGTCTCTCCCCATTTTCCCCTCACATCTCCCCCATTTTCCCCTCACATCTCCCCCATTTTCCCTTGAATCTCCTGTTTGCCCTTGAATTCTCCTCTCTCCCCCATATTCCCCTCACGTCTCCCCCATTTTCCTTTGAATCTCCTTTTTCCCCTCACGTCTCCCCCATTTCCCCTCAAATATCCCATTTTCCCTCAAGTAGAGCCCAGCTCCCAGCTGGCTCCATGCAGGATTTTTGGGCTTTATTGATTATAAATTAAAATATATGAATGTAAATTAATATATAAAACCAGATACATTTATATATTTATATTGTTTTCTATATTTACATAATCTTCCATACTTATATGGGTTTGTGTATGTATATGTAATTTAATATATTTATATATTTTTAATGTGGTTTTATATATTTATACACACACACTTCAGTGAATTCCACAATTAATTCATTACTTGCTCCCCCAGCAAACACTGACACTTTAATTATCCCAACTCTATTTTGTGGCTCTGGCAAGAAAAAATAAAAGGAAAAAGGTGGAATTTTATGGGAAAAAAATGCTGATATTCACTGAGTGTAGAAGTCTGGGAATGCTGGTGGGAACTGTCCCTGCTGCCAGTTGGGAAAAGGGATTTTTAGATTAAGCTTTTTATTGAATTGCCTCGAGGCCCAAACCCACATGTGCTTCTGGGCCAATCCCAGAAATAATTTGGGAAGCAGGATATTTTTTTTTTTTTTTTCCTGATGCTTTGTGTGGTCTCTATGTCCTCACTGCCTTCCAGGAGCTGCTCCTTCAGACTCAGCTGGGGAGGAGGATTTTTATGTCAAAACAACTTCCAGAAATGACAGAATCTCTTCTTCTTAGAATTCCTGAGGTTCCAAGACTCATTAGCACAAAGGGGTTTTCCCTGCTTTGTTATCCTGGCAAAAATCCAGGTGGTTTTTGTCTCCTGATCATGATTCCTGGGTGTTTTTAGAGTAAAATGAAAAACCAGGAAGCTTTTAGCTCCTCTCACCCACCTATAGCACAGTTAAACTGCTTTGGAATTGTTCATCCTGCACACATCTTAGTTTGGGAGAGGATTTTTTTTTGTTGGATTTTCCATTTTTTGCGGATTTTGGAATGAAAACTGATGGAATCTAAATTTCTGGAGCTGTGAGGATGGAAAACCAATGGATATTTTGTGTTCCAGGCCTTCTCCAGCCTTGCTGAAGCTGCCTATGAAGCTGCAGATGTGGCTGATGATCAGGAAGAGCCAGCAACCTACTGCTTATCCTCCTCCTTTGAGCTAATAGTGCAGAAACTGCTGGAGACAGCAGACAGGTAAAACAACCTCTCCAAAAAGCCTTTTTTCATTTATTTCCCACTCCACGCTCTCGGGCTCTTCTTGGCAGCTGAGATCTGGTGTTGGATTAAAACATGGCTTTATTTGGCATAAAAAAACTCAGAGGAATAGAGGATGCAAATCCCAGGAAAACAGATCTTCCCACTGAATAATTTTTCATAATTTTGTGCATATCTGGTTTTAGGAAGTCCAGGAGTGTCCCTTTCCTCTTTTCCTTTGAATCTCCCCCATTTTCCCCTCACGTCTCCCCCATTTTCCCTCAAATCTCCGAATTTAACTCCACAGTTTTAAAACTCTGCCTTTTTTGTGCAGTCACAAGACTCAACCCCATTGGCTGCAAGGCCCTGAGATAATCAGGAATTGCAGCAGGACATAATCACTGATCCCTGTTTATTCCTTTTCCTGATTGTTTTTGTGTCCATCCCTTCCCATCCAGCTCCAGGTGCTCCCAGAAGAGCCAGGGACCTACTTAATCTCCCCTTCCCATCCCAGCTGAAATAGAAAATAGATGAGGCAAAATATTTTGCTCTCAGATGCAGGAAAAAAAAGGCTCAAGTTCCAATTTTATGATGGTTTGAAGGTCACATTAATCTGACAGCTTCAGGTTCAATCCCTGGATCAGCTCCATGGGCTGATGGAGCCTTTTTACTGCTGATTCTCCTTAAAAACTTTGTCCTAATTCAAAATTTAAACTCTTTCCCTTGTCTTCATTTACATCCAGCCAGGAGTGGAGTGTCTGGCTCAAGGCTCTGGAGCCCATCAATCATCTCAGGTGCCTTAATTTCAAATTTCACACCCTCAGAAGTGTCTGGGGAGGGGCTCTGAAGTGCTGCTCACCTGACAGCAACTCAAGAGTCTCCTTCTGTCCCTCTCCTCGTTGTGAGAGCTACTGAAAATCATTTTAAAAACTGAAAATCATTTAAAAGTAATGTGCCATAAGCGGCTTCACAAACTCCTTTTATTTCAAGGCTTTTCAAGTGACTCCTGCTTGTCACAGCACTCAAATGGAGCTGTTGCTGGTTTACTAAAATTAAAAAAAAAATTCTGTTTCCAAGCACTGGGAGCTGCAAATCTTCCTCCTTCTGTTGCAGACCTGATGGACACCAGAATAACTTGAGGAGTTCTGCCTATGAATCCCTGATGGAAATAGTGAAAAACAGTGCCAAGGACTGTTATCCTGCTGTCCAAAAAACCACCCTGGTCATCATGGAGAGGCTCCAGCAAGTGCTGCAGATGGAGGTGGGTAAATCCTGATTTAAAATTGTGGCTGCTCTATCCCTGGGAGTGTCCAAATCCAGGGATGGTGGGAGGTGTCCCTGCCCATGGGAATTTAAGGTCCCAAACCACTCAGAGATTCTATATTCAGCTTCTTCACAGCCCCTGTGCTCTGAAATCTGAAAAGAAAAAATATTTAAAGTACAACCTGGCTCTCCCTGGAGCTGCCAGGATCCCAGGCAGCCTCTTCACACGCAGGGTTTTGTTCTTGTTTCAGTCTCACATCCAGAGCACCTCTGACAGAATCCAGTTCAACGATCTCCAGTCCCTTCTTTGTGCTACTCTCCAGGTAAATTTCTCTCCCCTGGCTTTGTTGTGGGAATAAAGTGATTTTTGAGGCGGTTTTGTGCCCTTGAAGCTCCAACCTCAGCTTCTGGTGCTGAGAATTGAATGAAAAAAAGTGAATTTTGGGTCCCAGCTGACGCGTGGGAGGTGATGCAAGGTTCAGAAGTCTCTAGTGACAAAATTCGGGCCAGTATGACTCGAAGAATGCTGAGAATTTCATAAAAGATTGTCTGTGCTGTCAGATTGTTTCTTGGGTTGGCTACAGCCTCAACAATCCCACAGACAACAAAAAAAAAAAATTCCCTCATGACTTTGATTCCTTCATCTGCCTCTCGTGCTTGGTGCTTCTGATCCAAATGGCATCAATTAAAATGTTCTGAGTGTCCTCAGAATTCCCAATTAAACATCTGCTAGTGCCACCAGTGCCATCTTACTGCTGCAAATGCCTCTCAAAAAAGGGGATTTTTCCCCAAAAATCAGCTCAGAGCAACCCAGATGGTCTCCAGGTTGATTTGAAAAATCCTTAATTTCATCCTCAAAAGCTTTGTGGTTTCACTGTGGTTTTCACTCTTCAATTTTAGGGTGGTTTTTGAAAATAATGGGAAATGGAAATGATCTGTCCCTTAGAGTTTTAATGGGAAATCTCACAGGGTGGGCACTGATCTCTGTCAGGGGAATGTAGTCCAGGTGGAATTAAGCTGCCAGTTTTAGTTTATATAAACAGCCAAAGTCCATCTTTGTGAAGTGAAAAATCAAGCTTGAAATAATTACTTTCCTCTGGAAATTTAGGATTTTTTTTTTCTTTCCCTGGGAATTGTTGTATTTTAACCACTTAAAGCATTTCTAAACTTCAGTTCAGAAGCCAAACTCGGGTTCAACCCCTACAATCTCAGCTGCAACAGAAAAAAAAAAAAGATTTCATTATTATTTTTTTTTAATAGGCTGAATTTGGGCTGGTCACATTTAATTCCAGCTTACGAATGGCAAAGCTTTGAGAACAGCCCATGCAGCAGGAAAGGGAAATTCAGCTGGAAAATCTGAATGCAGCCAAATGAACGGGACTTTACAGCCACAAAAGCAGATTTTTTTGGCAGCAAAAGAGTTCAAACAGCAGCTCTTTCATCCTTATCACAGCTCCCGGGGGTGTGGGAACGCTTTATCTATGGGATGAGCAGTGATTTTTGCCCATTTTCCGTGATTTTTCCCTCAGAACGTGCTGCGAAAGGTGCAGCACCCAGAGGTGTGGAAACATTTTACCTGTGGGATGACAAGTGATTTTTACCCGTTTTCCGTGATTTTTCCCTTAGAAGCTGCAGCACCCAGGGGTGTGGGAACACTTCATCTGTGGGATAAGCAGTGATTTTTGCCCGTTTTCCATGATTTTTCCCTCAGAACGTGCTGCGAAAGGTGCAGCACCCAGAGGTGTGGAAACATTTTACCTGTGGGATGACAAGTGATTTTTACCCGTTTTCCGTGATTTTTCCCTTAGAAGCTGCAGCACCCAGGGGTGTGGGAACACTTCATCTGTGGGATAAGCAGTGATTTTTGCCCGTTTTCCATGATTTTTCCCTCAGAACGTGCTGCGGAAGGTGCAGCACCAGGACGCACTGCAGATCTCGGACGTGGTGATGGCGTCGCTGCTCAGAATGTTCCAGAGCACGGCCGGCTCCGGAGGGGTGCAGGAGGACGCCCTGATGGCCGTCAGCACCCTGGTGGAAGGTCAGAAATGGGCTGGGAACAGCCAGAGATGGGGTTGGATCTGGGAATTTTGGGCAACGTGGTGAAAAATGTCGTTTGTGGCTGGGTGCGGGGAAGGTGGGGGTGCTCCGTTCCTGGAAGTGTCCAAGGCTGGAGCAACTTGGGATAGTGGAAGGTGTCGCTTTAAGGTCCCTTTCATCCCAAGAAATCCTGGGATTCTAAAATTCAAACCACCTCAGAGCATGTAATTTTGGTTTCTTGAATTTTCTTCTTATTTCTAAGGAAAAATGTGGATAAGGTAGTAAAGGAGAGCTGGGGCTGTTCACATGCCTGATGTGTCCAAGGCCAGGTTGGACAGGGCTTGGAGGAACTTGGGATAGTGGAAGATGTCACTTTAAGGTCCCTTTCATCCCAAGAAATCCTGGGATTCTAAAATCTAAACCACCTTGGAACATGGGATTGTGGTCTGGTGTATTTTCTTATTACTTCCAATAAGAATTTGGGAATTTATCCAGTCCTGGAGGATCTGGATAATTTCACTGGTCTCAGTGGTCAAGTGGAGAGTTGGTTTTCACTGGGTTTGGCTGGAATTTGAGTGATATCTGATTTGTTGTTTATGGCAAATGCCACAAATTGGGATTTTCCTTCTCACTGGAATGTTTTCCTTGCACAGTCCTGGGTGGAGAATTCCTGAAGTACATGGATGCCTTCAAACCTTTCCTTGGGATTGGGCTGAAAAACTATGCTGAGTACCAGGTATGGATCCCACCTCTCCCTTTATCCTGGGAAATTGTGGCTGCCCCATCCCTGGAATTTTTCAGGGCCAGGTTGGATGAGTTTTGGGGATAGTGAAAGGTGTCCTGCCCATCCAGTGGGGTCATTTCCAACTCAAACCATCTCAGGATTCTGAAATCCAAACCACCTTGGAGCGTGGAATTTTGGTTTCTTATGTTTTCTTGGTTACTTCCAAGAAAAAGTGTGGCTAAGGCAGCGAATTCCCCTTGGAGTGTTAAATCCTGGAGCCCTCCAGGGGAATATGGAGGGTTTTTTTCCAGCCCAAATCCTGGCTGGGATTTTACCTCAGAATATCAAATCCTGGCTGGGATTTCCCCTTGAAATATCAAATCCTGGTGGCCTCCATGGGGATTTTGGAATTGTTTATCCAGCCCAAATCCTGGCTGAGACTTCCCCTTGGAAGCTGTGGAATTAGGAAGTGTTTTCCCAACCTGAATCCCTGCCACTCCTGGATGTGCTGCCCTTGTGTCCAGCTCTTTATTCCCAGGATTTAACCACCCTCCCATCCCTCTGGAGCACTGGGACAATCCCGAATTCCCGGGGCTGATCCCAAAATCCCGGGGACAGTCTCAAATTCCTGGGGATAATCCTGAATTCCCAGGGCTGACCCCAGACTCCCGAAGCTGATCCCAAATTCCCATGGATGATCCCAAATTCCCAGGGACAGTCTCAAATTCCCGGGGCTGATCCCAATTTCCCGGGGACAATCCCGAATTCCCGTGGACGATCCCAAATTCCCCGGGGCTGATCCCAAATTCCCGGGGACAATCCCAAATTCCTGGGGACAATCCCAAATTCCCAAGGCTGATCCTGAATTCCTGGGGACAATCCCAAATTCCCGGGGCTGATCCCAAATTCCCAGAGCTGATCCCTGCTCCGTTGCAGGTCTGCCTGTCAGCAGTGGGGCTGGTGGGGGACCTGTGCCGAGCCCTGCAGTCCAACATCCTCCCCTTCTGCGACGAGGTGATGCAGCTGCTCCTGGAGAACCTGGGGGTGAGTGGGAGATCCCCGGCTCCCGAGTAACAGTTGGATGCACACTCCTCCCAGGGGAGTGGGAGGTGGGAAAAGTGGGAGGAATTCTCCAGGAATGTCTCGTGTTTGGCAGCGCCGCGCCGGTTTGAGCAGCGGCCAGGGGGTGTTGGGGGCAAGGGGTTTGGGTTCTGAGGGAATGGCTCACTTATCAGCTTCCTGGGTTCCTGAATTCCTGAATAAATTCCTTCTTGGATTCCTGGATTCCTCTTGAATTCCGTCCTCTCTCCCACTCTCTTCCTCCCTTCCGAATTCCTTCCTGAATTCCGTCTGAATCCCTTTATGAATTTATGCCTGAATTCATTCCTTCCTTCCTTCCTGAATTCCTTCCAAATTCCTTCCTTCCTTCCAAATTCCTCCCTCCCTTCCTCCCTTCCTTTTGAATTCCTTCAAAATTCTGAATTCCTCCCTGCCTGTTCCCTGCCTGTTCCCTCCCACATTCCTGGGACATTCCCATGCATTTTCCAACCCCTGACTGTACTTGCTTCAACACTTTACACCTTCCACTGGAGAAACATTCTGAAATACCCCCCACAAACCCCCTGGTGCAGCTTGAGGCCATTCCCTCTTCTCCTTTCCCCCTTCCCACACTGATCCAGGACCCTTTGGGGATTTTTTTTTTATTTTTAATTCCAGAACGAGAACGTGCACAGGTCAGTGAAGCCTCAGATCCTCTCGGTGTTCGGGGACATCGCCCTGGCCATCGGGGGCGAGTTCAAGAAGTACCTGGACGTGGTGCTCAACACCCTCCAGCAGGCATCCCAGGCCCAGGTGGACAAGGTGAGCTGTCCCCAATCCCAGGGGACATTCCCTGATGCCTCGAGAGGCTCCCTGGAACAAACTGGGCAGAGTTAAGGGAATAAAGTAGGGATTTGTTAAAAACCCTTCAAAGGATTCACCTTGGGCAAAGAGCCCAGCCATGACTGGACCCAGAATGAATCCAAAATGGAACACAAATGGATCAGAGATGGACCCAAAATAAATCCAAGATGGACTCAGGGGTCATGAGTTTTCCCACTTTTATAAATTTTGCCCCATTTCCATACTGGGATAATTGTCCAATTTCAGCTCCAAGTGATACAGTCCCATCCTCTGTTTGCTGTCCTCAATTCTCTGTTGTTGGCATTTTTTGGGGCTGAAGTGGCACAGTGTCCTTGGTTCTGGGGCTGGAAAAGGATTGTTTAATCTGACTAAACTGGAGAGGACTTGGCAATGTTTTATATGAAGTTCAGAGTCACACACTGAGAGTGCAGAGTCTGGAAAATATGAAAGCTGAAACTCAAGGGTTCCTTCTTGAAAACAGCATCACAGAAATCCCAGATTTAGGAATTATCCAGTTCAGAACCAAATAAAAAACCTCACCCTTAGAGAACAGATGCGGCCAGGTTGAAATCCTGGAATCTGCCCTTTTTTCTGCCTATCTGAAGTTTTTAGGTCAATTTTGGGGTTGGGCTTTGGGTGCTTGGCTCAGGGTGTGAAGTGATTGTGCAGGTGAGANGACTTGGCAATGTTTTATATGAAGTTCAGAGTCACACACTGAGAGTGCAGAGTCTGGAAAATATGAAAGCTGAAACTCAAGGGTTCCTTCTTGAAAACAGCATCACAGAAATCCCAGATTTAGGAATTATCCAGTTCAGAACCAAATAAAAAACCTCACCCTTAGAGAACAGATGCGGCCAGGTTGAAATCCTGGAATCTGCCCTTTTTTCTGCCTATCTGAAGTTTTTAGGTCAATTTTGGGGTTGGGCTTTGGGCGCTTGTTTCAAAGCGTGAAATGATTGTGCAGGTGAGAAAATCATCACAAAAATGCCAGATTTAGGATTTTTTTGTGAGTTTAGAACCAAAAAAACCACCTAATTTTTGGGGAACAGATGAAGCCAGGTTGAAATCCTGGAATCTGCCCTTTTTTCTGCCTATCTGAAGTTTTTAGGTCAATTTTGGGGTTGGGCTTTGGGTGCTTGGCTCAGGGTGTGAAGTGATTGTGCAGGTGAGAAAGTCATCACAAAAATCCCAGATTTAGGATTTTTTAGGGAGTTTAGAACCAAAAAAACCACCTAATGTTTGGGGAACAGATGAAGCCAGGTTGAAATCCTGGAATCTGCCCTTTTTTCTGCCTTTCTGAAGTTTTTAGTGTCACTTTTGGGGTTGGGCTTTGGGCGCTTGTTTCAAAGCGTGAAATGATTGTGCAGGTGAGAATAGCATCACAAAAATCCTTCTGTCCGTGTGTCTGTCTGCAGTCTGACTACGACATGGTGGATTACCTGAACGAGCTGAGGGAGGGCTGCCTGGAGGCCTACACTGGGATCATCCAGGGGCTCAAGGGAGACCAGGAGAACGTGCACCGTGAGTCCCACACCGGGCTGGGGAGAGATCCTGAAAATCTGCCAGGCAGTGCCACCTCCACCTGCTTTTGGGCATTTAGAACCTTCCAGTGGAGAAATATTCCCAAATATCCCATACAAACCTCCCTAAGGCTCCTTTTGGGGGCATTTATAGCCCTTCATGTGGAAAAATATTCTCAAATAAATGATAAAAACCTCCCTAAGGCTCCTTTTGGGGGCATTTATAGCCCTTCTAGTGAAGAAATATTCCCAAATATCCTATAAAAACCTCCCTGAGGCTCCTTTTGGGGTTGTCACATCTTTGTCACATCCCTACTCCTTCCTTTCCTTTAAAATCATCCAGTGTCACCTCCAAAACACATCCCCTTATTCCCCTGAATCACTTTTCCCCTCTGAATTGTCTTTTTCTCCCTTTAATTCCCTGAATTCCCTTTTTTCTCTCTGAATCCTCTTTTTCCCCTGAATTCCCTTTTTTCCCCTTTAATCCCCTGAATTCCCTTTTTTCCCCTTTAATCCCCTGAATTCCCTTTTTTCCCCTTTAATCCCCTGAATCCCCTTTTCCCCCCTGAATTCCCAGTGCCACATCCCCACATTCCTGGGACATTCCCAGGGATCCAGGAGTTCCCCCTGAGCCACCTTTTGAGTTTGTCACCTCCCTCCCCTTGTGACAACAAACCCAACACCACCAAAAACCCCAAATAACCCAGGATCATTTCCCCTTCCCTCCCAGAGGAACCATTCCAGGTGGCATCCAGGTTGTTTTGGGGACACAAAATGTTCATCCCAAAAATTCCCAGCTCTCACCAAGCCTTTGCCCTGCAGCTGACGTGATGCTGGTGCAGCCCAGGGTGGAATTTATCCTGTCCTACATCGACCACATCGCGGGGGACGAGGATCACACGGACGGCGTGGTGGCCTGCGCCGCAGGGCTCATAGGGTGAGGCCTCCCCATCCCATTTCTCCCAGGAANGTCACAAAAATCCCAGGTTGAGGATTTTTCCAGGGATTTAGAAGCCTAGAAACACCTCACCCTTAGGGAACAGATGAAGCCAGGTTGAAATCTGGAATCTGCCTTTTTTTTCCTGCTTTCTGAAGGTTTTAGGGTCAGTTTTGGGGTTGGAGTTTGGGTGTTTGGCTCAAGGCGTGAAGCGATTCCGCAGGTAAGGGGTGAGGTGAGGAAGTCGTCACAAAAATCCCAGGTTTAGAATTTTTCCAGAGGTTTAGAAGCATAGAAACACCTCACCCTTAGGGAACAGATGAAGTCAGGTTGAAATCTGGAGTCTGCCCTTTTTTCCTGCTTTTTGAAGGTTTTAGGGTCAGTTTTGTGGTTGGTGTTTGGGTCCAGGTGTGAAGCGATTCTGATTTGTGAGAAAATTGTCACAAAAATCCCAGATTTAGGATTTTTCCAGGAGTTTAGAACCAAAAAAAACCCTAATCTTTACAGACCAGAGGAAGCCAGGTTGAAATCCTGGAATCTGCCTTTTATTCCTGCTTTCTGAAGGTTTTAGGGTCAGTTTTGGGGTTGGAGTTTGGGTGTTTGGGTCCAGGTGTGAAGCGATTCTGATTTGTGAGAAAATTGTCACAAAAATCCCAGGTTTAGGATTTTTCCAGGGATTTAGAAGCATAAAACCCCCTCATCCTTAGGGAACAGAGAAAGCCAGGCTGACATATTCTCATTTTCCCTGCTGAATTTAAGGAGAATCATGGAAAAATCAACCTTTGGACAAGAATTCAAGCATTTTTTAATCCCATCCTTAAATCTCATTTTTTAATCACGATTTTCCCCAAATCAACGCCCTTTCTCCAGCATTTTTTACCACTCACATCCTTTTTATTATTTTTTTTTCCCCAATTTTTTTCTGCTTCCAGGGATTTGTGTACAGCTTTTGGGAAGGATGTCCTGAAATTAGTAGAAGCCAGACCCATGATCCATGAACTGCTAACGGAAGGGAGGAGATCCAAGACGAACAAAACGAAAACCCTCGCGACCTGGGCCACAAAAGAGCTGAGAAAACTCAAAAACCAAGCTTGGTGAGGGCTCATCCTCCTTTTTTTCCACCTAAAAAATCAGAGAATTAGCTCAGCAGAGCCTGAGAAGAGTCACAGTCACAAAATTCTGGTTTTTACGGGGTTGTTTTCCTGGTTTTTGGTGGGAAAAATCCCCATTTGGAGGTTTTTTTATTTCTATTTTAATCCTACAAAATTGTTGGTTTTTTTTTTCCCATTTTTTTGCTTCTGGGATTTGGGGTATTGAGGTCTTTTATTTTTGTGTAATGCTGGAATTGGTAAGATTGGAAAAATCTCCAAGATTGAATCCAACTCAATTTTTTTCCCCACCTTTTTTTTTTT
>VXBQ01004164.1:877312-930137 GCA_013400175.1 Phainopepla nitens | reverse complement strand
TTTCCGACTCGGGAGCGTGAAGGAAAACGCCGAATTGAGATGGAGCGGGTTCTTTTGAAGTGCGGTGAAATTACGACTTTGATAGAATTGCGCTGGCGTTCCCCGCGCTTTTCACTGTACGCGCTCTACTTCCTGTAGTTCCTGCTGGGTGGATTCCCAGCCCCGGAGCACAGGTGGTTCGGGAGACCTTGGCCCAGAGCTGTGCTCTGAAACCGGCGGGTGGTCACAGCCCGGAGCTGCCTGCGCTGGCAGCGTCGCTCCTGCTGGGAGGGGAGAGGGCAAGGTGTTTTGGGGGCTGCACTGGCGGCTAACGGTTTGAGGATTACTTCCTTTCATTCACTTCAGTTTCAGGTTTTAGGTCAGAACTATATAAATCCTCTAGGTTTTGGGGTGTGAGTGTGTAAGTCATTTAAAGAGGAAGCCGTGTTATGGCTCAGGAATTTCAAGTGCAAGAAATGAATAATTTTTGCCCATCTTTTTATTAAGCAACACCAGGATTATTTATTTTTTTTCTTTTAGTTTGCTATGAGGAAACTGTAGTAATTAATGCAGTTGGTAATGAAATGTATTTACTTAGTCTCTGCATATTTACTCAGTTGTTATTAGAGTAGGAGAGTTTTATTTTTGTTTCGCTTTTATGATCTATTCCAAATATTTCCAGTAAACTTTTTTTATCTTGCTTTTGGCTTGGAATGGTAAATAAGAGCTGGACAGAAAACTTGAGTAGTAAAATAGGTCTTAATTCATGGGCGGTGGCTTTCAGGGAATAGGGCATTTTGGGATTTCAAGGTTAATTAGAAATAGAATACTTAATTATTGATGAATGCAGTTGATAACGTGGTACAGAGAACCAGCCCAGATGCAATTCCTTTCTTTTCACAGTTGCATTATGGACTATTTTTGTTTTGTCATTTGCTGTTTCTGTACTGATGATGCTCTTTTCAGTATACAGTAGTGATTAATTTACAGGAGTTGTTTTCTGTCCTAGATGTCAGTTCTGCAGAGGTATGTTCAGCCAGCTAACTCTTCCATCCCATGCGAGTCGGCAGGGCTCCTAGGGAGTGGCAGGTCACAGTGTGTTCATCTGCCAGGGCCTGCTGAGGAGGTCCTGCAGCTGCCTTGCCACCTTTGTGCACTTCCCCCTCACCCCCCAGTTGCCCATTCCTCCAGACTTCCATGCCCTGTTCCACTAGTACTGTTCCTGTGCTTTACATCCTAGATCTTGCTTTTTCTTCTTGTCAGTATTAATTCATGCCAGAGAAAATAGAGACAGTACATACTTGGATCCATGAAAATGTTTCTGTTGAAAAGTGAGGTAAAATAAGACATGCCTATCTCTTGGGATTTATTTCCCAAGAAGTAAATCTTGGGAAATCTTGGGGGGGGGGCTGAACAGTGTGTGTTCCCTTTGATGCCTTTGTTTTATTATTCCAGAAATGCTTGTGGTATACACTGAGATACTTTTCAGATGTCTGCAAAAAGAAATGGTATTGAAATTAGTAATATTATTTTTGTTTTAATTACTTTATTCACACAGAAATTAAAATGTGTGTTTTTAGTTGAACCTGTATGAAAATGTTTATGGTTTAACAATTCAGCAAATAACCATTTTGCTAAATTTTATGGTGTAATTATTTATCAGACATTTTGGTTATTTTTAATCATTTTAGTATTCATTTACTGACATAATTAAAGTGGAAGTTTTAGGCTTCTTTTGCAAGTTAAATTTGTTTTGCAGATACAATTTTTTATGTACCTCAGAGACTGCATAGGATATGTTTCAGCAGCAGTTCCAAGGTGTGCCTTTGCTGGCTTCCAGATACGTGCTGGAAAGACACAGCAACCTTTTATTTTCTGTGCTCTGTGAGGAACTGTGACCTAGTGCCTGAAATAAAATAATTTCTCCCCTTCAGAATGGTTGGTGTTTGTTCTTCAGTCTTGGTGTTCAGGTACTGAATTTGACCCAGTTATTTTGATGATTGATATATATTTATAGTGTAAAATGACATCTTTTCAGCCAGGCATTATTTGTTTGAGTCCCTGTTTGAGAAGTGTTGCTGGAGGTGGTGCAGGTTCAGGGAGCCCCCAGTGCCTGCAGCTGCTCTGGGTGATATTGGCAGCTGCTAAAGAACTTTGAGAGTCTCCCATGTGAAATGTGTTGCAAAAGCATTAACTATTCCTTTGGCACTTAGAGATTAGAACAGCAAGATTCGTGCTTGAGATTTGGAGAAACACAAGTAGGAAGGAAGGATAATTAAAGAATAGAAAATAGAGACTGCTGAAGCCTGCACGGGACATGGGTGTAGGACATGATTCTGAAGTGGCAGGTGTTCAGTTATTATCTTCATGGAATGACATTTTAGCTGCTCAGTGACTCTTCCATTTTGTTGTTGTATCTTCTGAGACTAGTGACTGTGTGGCACGGCCACTGCTCTTACACAGGCTGCTGTTCAAATTGGGTACCATATGCAGAATAAATACTCGGACCAAGCTCTACTTTCCCCTTTTTCATCCCAAAAGCTGCACCTGTTACCTGAGTTAAAGGTTCTAGTAGAATACTGTTCTTTACAAACACTTCTGGAGAAAGCCACTGGCCGTTTGCTTTTGTGTCTGCAAGTTATGGTTACTCAAATGGGGACTAATACTAATCTGCATTATTCCAGTAACTATAGAGACTGAATGCATTAGCCATAACATAATTTGCAGGTGTTTTCAAGCACTTACTTTCTAGAGAGAAAGGAAAAACAAAAAGAATAAGGCAAGCTGGAAACTTTCTTTTGCTGAATTTTGACATCTTAATTTGTGATGTGCTCCCATTCGTTTTTCCTTGCTGTCATTGCTGACACAGTCCCAGCCTTAGCTACTTCCTCCCTGCCGAGCGTTGTCTCTGGTTGATTTGCCATGATTTGGGCAGCAGGATGCTGCTGTGAGTTGGGAAATGGTTTGGCTGAACCTCCCCATCTCTCCCTCTCAGGAGTGATCAGCTAGACCAGGAGCAGCGCTGCAGTTCAGTGTGACCAGTATTGGGCAGGGTCAATGGAAGGTGTTGAAACAGGACAGCAGTGGCTTTCATCAGAGTTTCTCTTAAACATTTCACCCTGAAGCTATTGGTTCTTTCAAGGGCAGGGCTTTCATTTATGGTTTAAATTGTAGTCATCACAGCTGTAAAAATACCATTCGGCATTTAGAAGACTACAGATTTTCTCCTGAGTTCTATTGGCAGCTTTTGTGCTTTTGTTGCTCTTTGTGGTTTCACTAAAAAACATCAGTATTAATTAAAAAGATATTTATTTTATATAGCATACTTTAAATACTTGTGAAAAAACGCAATCATGCCAGTTTTACCAAGAGATTTTTAAGGCTGGAGAAACCATCAAGAGCTGGATTTGTGGCCATGGGAACTGTGGGTGGGAAGGAGGATTTTGAAGAGCTCTCTTCTCAGAGAAGAGTTCTCTTCTCTGTTTTCCTTGGAAGCTTCCATGAAGCTGGAAGAAAATGTAAAGATCAGAATCTCAGAGATGACTCTGCTTTGGCATTTTCATGGAAATTTTTCATGAATCTCATTTATATGGTCCTTTGAAGATTTTGGTTTTCTCTTGGGGTTGAGTGAAGTTGGCTGGACTCAGTAGTGAAGCTTTGGGTGACCTGGCCTCCGGGGCTGGGGTTTGGCAGGGCAGATTTTACTGCAGGAGCAATGCAGGCTGCTGAAATGGCACTTTCAGCTCTGCTGGCACATGCTTTGAGAAATGTGCAGAGTGAAAGTGATGGAGAAAGTGATCCAGCTGCAAAATAGTCTGGTTGAGGAAAAAAAATAAATGAAGGTAGTTTTCATGCAGAGATGCAATGAATTGGGAGTAAGAAGGCATTTGTCAGTTGTTTATGCTGGCAGTGAGTGACTGAAAGTTGGATTCACTGCATTTTTTTCTGTCGGCATTTTGAACATGAGGGAGCTGTCCTCACATCTCATCAGGTGTAGGGCACAGCTTTGTGTGTCTTTCTTTCAGCAGTTAAGTTGAGTTGAGCTGCTTGACGTGATGAGAACAGAAAAAATAACCCTGCTCTAGATTTCAACACAGGTGGGCAACATTTTCTGAAATGTTTCCCTCTGCTACAAAGACTCGGATTCGGCTGAGTCAGTGCAGCTGGTCTGACTTAAAGGAAACAAAATGGCCCCTTTTGTCAAAGCAGCGCAGATGGATGCAAAGTGCAGTGCTGTGAGAATTTGTGATTTTTTTAATAACTGCTATTTAGAAACTGGCAGATAGCGTTGTGTAATTTTGTCAAGAACCTTTTCATCTTGTGCTTAGTCAGAACAATTGCTTGGTTGGTCAGGAGCGGTATCAAAGGTAGAACTAAATTTATACACAGGAGAGTGAAGACCTTAAAAATAAGAATTGTGGAAGGAGGAAGATAGTGTGGCTCTTCAAAGCTGCTAGTTATTGTGGGTACAGTTGGTCAGAAAGCTAAAACTGCTTTTAGAAGTTTTCTGAGTGCACCTTCATAGAAATTCTGCTGCTCAGCTAATGTTCAGAGTGGCTCCACACTGTAGATGGGCTGGGGAGTGCCACAGTAGTCCCACAGAATCTCTATGCTACCATGCACTGCAGCCTTTCTGAGCACTGTCATCTGCTTGCTGCTGGAGAAGCAGATTTAGTGTCTTCCTTTTTTTTATGTTCTTCCTCAGGATAATCTGTCATTGTACTGAGCATTCCCACTGTTTGGTACTCTGTGTAATGCCTTGTTTCTGTCTTCCTTATAAGCAGGTTCAGCACCACCTCTTTTGGGAGGTGTTGCTGTTAAAACCTCCATAAGTTAAACAGATGTAGAGAATCAGGAAGTTGCCATTCTCTTCTGCTGCTGCCAGACAAGCTTCTTTCCTGGAGCAGTGCTCCGTCTGTGTCAGTATACTAAGGCAGGCAGCACTGTATCACTCCACCTTTGAGACTGATTTTTTCAACTGCAGGTCTCAGATTCTTTTTTGGAAGGTTGGAATTGCAGCTGCTGTGTTGGTTGCCGCAGGGTGGCAGCTGGCAGCAGGAAGAATGCTGTTTCCATGCTCTGGAATTCTTTTGCACAGTCTATGTCTCTTATCTGTGTGATGTTGGGCTACATGTTCGTAAACTCTTGTGGGGAGGACAGCTTTCCTTAGGCTACATTTGTGCAGTATGTAGACCTGTGCATAAGAGATTACTGATCTGAGTGCCACAGGCAGTTGTGGATCACAAAAAAATCCAGCACCAAGCGCACAGGAAGAGAGGTTTGCAGGAAGTGGCATTAGTGAAAGATGCCTGAGATATTTGTTTCCATGTATACTCTAATGAACTGCTACTGCTGCATGTGAACTCAGCTTGTTATTAGCTTCTGTGCAAAGGTGTGCTCATGAGTCATGTACAGTGCTGCAAGGAAGGGGATTTGGGAGGTCTTTGAGAGTAAGAGATGATTTTTTTTCCTGTTTTTTCCCTGCTTCATTTCTCTTTCTTAAAACAACCTCCAAACATATTCCTAGAAGCTTTTTGCTTCTCCCTTGGAAGGGCTGTATTTTTGTGTTGCTCTTTACCTTTGTGCACTTCAGCAGCTTCTGGTTGTTGAAGTGCTTTCTGTTGAAGACCATTTTTTTCTAAATTGATTTTACTGTATAACATAGGAATATACTTGTTGAAAGGGAAATGTCTCTGTCTTAGCTGATGAAAAAGCAGGATGCACAATAGAAACAATGCCTAGTAAATTATCTCCTGGAGTAGCATTTGGTGCTTGTTGGTTTTGAAAGACTGGAAATGAGCATCATATATTACTATTTCTGATATAAACTAAAAACTCCTGGTAATAAAGAGAATGCTAATGTTCTGTAACTAATTAACAGATTTCAGCTAATGGAAATGTGTTATTTTGACTTAAATTTCAGTTAAGGTATGAATTGTGCATCAGGCAATAATATCTTAATAGCAGATGTTATGTTTGGTTTTCTGGAATTCAGGCATTATGTAATTTAAAAGGGTTCTACATCACTTAAGCTAATTTAAAACCTGATTTTGTATATATGCTGGTTTAGATGTTAAAGTTCAGTTAGGGTTTAAAGTAATAATGTTAATTAGTATCTAGTCAGAAATTGAGGCTTTTGAGGTGGCTGGGTTCCATTTATGCACAATATAGCAAAAGCAGTTTTGGAAATTATTTTATAGGAAGCCAAATGTAATCAAGCACTTGATGTAATCTTTAATAGCCTTTAATGACAACTATTGAAGATGCAATGTAACTTACTTATATTTTTTTCCCAGTGGTGCCATTAGTGATGTATTTATAAAATCCAGCTGTGGAAATACAGATTTTTTGATGGTCTGTCTTTAGGTCTGTCCCTTATTTGCCTTATATTGACGTTGTTCCTGAGGTGACCTAGGTTCAGATACATCATTAAAATGCATTATATGTATTTTTGTTCTTTGTGTAGTTGGATGTTGAAATTGAAATGAAAATCACATTCCAAGAACTGGGAAAAACCCCCAGAAGTTGTTTGTCTGTTTCTTGTAGTGTGCCTCACCTTCTCCTCATTCTCTCCTCAGGTCAGAGGGCCAGATGCAGTACATACCACTGGGTCTGCTGATTCACATGTAAGTCCAAAACACTTCAACAAAAAACCAGGAAAATTCCAGCCAAAGCCACAAACTCAAAATAAGCCTGTTTTTAAGGAAAACTGCTTGCTACAGGCAGAGTCTTGTGCATTGGGATGTAACCTGTAGGTGTTTGCAAATGAACCATTGATTTCGTGTTTAAAAATACTCCTTGAACCTTTCAAAACAAGCACTAGTGTAGGAAGCTGTGCTGCACGGTACTGCATCCATAATAGGTACTGGAACAGAAAGAAGCTGCAGGGACTCTGGGTTTGTCTCTTCTGCTGGGGAATGCTTGGGAGTGTGAGGTGATCAATCCTGGCAGTCATGGGATATTGAAATGCCTTTTCACATTCAGTTGGCTTCTCAAAGCTGAGACAGTTATTTTTCCTTTGTTTTTCTTTCTAGTAGAATGTGGGAAGGGAAAAGGTTAGAGTAATACCCTGGTCCTGCTGGCCACCCCACCCCTCATCCCCTCAGTGACGAGACCTTTGCCTGGTTGTGTGGTTGGTATGTTGCACGCAGACCTACCTGTTTCTGAGCTAAAATAAAAACAGGCAGCAAGAGCCAAACTGGGAGTTAATACCAGAAAATTCATTCTGTGGTTTGGATTTTCTTCAAGATTTCAGTTTGGTTTTGTACATGGAAAAGTCAGTTAGCAGCTGTTAAATTATTGTAAGAGCATTATTTGTGTTGTGATAGCAGAAACTTTTCATAAAGAAGTAGCTTGTTTTATTGATTTCTTTTACTTGCTACAATTTGGACAATTACTCTTTAATTTCTTCTGAGTATTTTGTACTCATGCAACTGGAACTTGAGGGCTTTGTGCCACCTTACAGTCAATGCAGTGTTCTGTTTAAACAGAAGTTTGATTTCATACGGAGATTTGATTACTCAGCTGCAAGTTTCTCTTTGCCTCTGTCATTTGCTTTACCCTTTTCATAGTATTTTGCATTTTTTTGAAGGAGGAAGACCTTCAGGTTTTGTGTTGTTAGGAATTCTGCGAAGCTGCGTATCGTTAATGATAATAATTGCCCACTGGAATCTAACTATCAGGCATAAGTTAGTTCAGTTTTCTTAACTTTATATTGTTCCTGCCACTTGGAAGGTGGTTTTTTTTATCCTGAGATGTTTTTTAAACTGAGCAGATCTCAGTACCAGAACTTTTTATCTTGCAGCTGCTTCCTTTATGTCACTAGAACAAATATTCATGTGGCTGATCTGCAGGTATCCTGTGACATTACTGTGAGAGATTATTTTCTGATGACAGGATAAGCCTTGGGTAGGAGTGTGGTATTTGTTCTGCCTGCACTACTGTGCCATAGCTGTGTGCTCACATTTTGCCAAGCTTGAGTATTGTTTGTCATGCTGAAATAGAAGCAGTTTTTCAGACTGCTGGAAGACTAGATTTTATGAAATTCAAAAACACAGATGAATTAAAGGCTCCTGATAAGCCTGTCACAGCAGCTCACATAACAAACACAGTGTCATAAACCAGATAACTTCACAGACAGCACTGCATAAATTTGTCACTGATAGCTTTACTTTCAGTGATGAAGAGGGAACACTTTCAAAGAAGTATGAACTTCTTGGTCCTGTGCTTGGCACAGATCTAAGAGGTGTTTGTAATGCTAAGGAAGGATTATAAATTGAAGGTATTTCAAACAGTTTGTTTTTCGCAGGGCTTTTTTTTTGACAAAAATTTTTAATAGGAAGCTGATACTAGAAATAAAACTCTTTTCGTAAAAAGAATTATTCCTAGAGGAAACCCTTTCCAGTTGGTATCAGAATATTTTTCATAATATGACATTTAAGTTGATCACCTTATTTGTCTTGATGTTTTATTGAGCTGATGTTTTTTTAAGAACTGTCATTGCAAAAATCACAGTTTTAAGCATCACTGTGTGTTCTCTGTAAGACCATCAAAAATATTTAGAAAACAAGACTCATAGTTTCAGGGGTTTTGTTGTTGGGCTGTTTCTTCATGAATTACTGTGTTAAGGTAGGCCTGTCCAGAGAAGTATCTTTTCTCTCATTTAACTTCCCCCTGCAGTGTCTTTGGAACATGCTCTCCATCCTATTGTCTTTCTTCTCTTGATGCTTTACTGCCATTAACTACCAGAACAGAGCCTTAAGAATTCCATTTCCATACTCCAGAAATTACTGTTATGTGGAGTGCTTCCTTCATCAGGGTTTTGGAAAGAAATTAGAAACAATCTGGGAACTGAATGTGAGCGTTTGTTTTTTTTCCATTCAACCGATAGCTGAAAACCTCTAGAATGCATTTTGTTGTTCCAGCAAAGCTATTAATTTTTACCTTGAAGTACAACTGAAATTTAGTATCCATATGGTTGTTCCATTACCTATCTAACCTTGCACAAACATTATTGTGGCCAAAATAATGAGAAAAGCTTTTCCAGGGGGTGAGGGAGGGAAGAGCTGTAGTGCAAAGTGTGCGTTTCTGAAGGTTTAGAAACTGCAGCACTGCACCGTGGTAAATGTCCAGGCTCTTACAGCAAGTGTCCTTCAGATTTCATCTGTGTTTGAATTGTGTATTAAAAGCTTTCTCATTAAACCAAGGATGATTTGTTTAAAAAAACCCACATAGATTAAAAATTTTTTAAAGTTGTATTAGATAATGACAACTTTAGGGATAAGTACAGGAAGGCTTTTCTTTGTTTTGAGTTACTGGTCTAGACCAAGGTCAAAACTAACATTATTTTAATTGTTCTGTAAACAGTTTGATGTCTGTTTCCTTACTCCCTCTGCAGCCTCTAATGGAAAGTAAACTTAAAGCATTCAGTATTGGCAAAATGAGTGCTGCCAAACGGACTCTAAGCAAGAAGGAGCAAGAGGAATTAAAAAAGAAGGTAATGGTATACCATCAAAATTTTACTTTTTATGCAGAGCTCAAATAAGTTTGCAACCAGCTTTTAGACCAAATATCTTAATTTTGATAACTGTAGCTCTCTAAAAGTGAAAGTGAATTGTATTTTACATGTATAATGTATTTTTTGTATCCATGGCATTAATGACACAGAGAGGCTTAGTCTTTCCTTCTCTGTGAGAAGTCAAGTTTTCTGGCTTCCTGAAATAGGGAATTACAGTAATCCATTGGTGTATTGCTCAGGATGGAGACAGCCATCACCTTAGGTAATTTTCTGTTCTTCTTTGCTCTCTGTCGTTGGATTTCAGTAATTACCTGTCATTCAGAGTACCTGTCATTTTCAGTACGCATGCTTGTTAATTCTGTAAAACATTTTTTTGTCTAATGACTGTATTGGAAACTAATACAAACCTTAATCTAAAAATGCAGTATCAAATTTTACTCAGGAGGGCCCAATTTTAGGAATTATTTATCTGGTAGTTGGTAAGATGGAAGTTTTGAAAATTTTGGGGTTTGAACTTCCTACACACAACTCATACTATATTCCCGTGGCTTACCTCCTGCTGTATTGTTGGAAATACTGGCCTAAAGATCATGATAATGCTAAATTTAGTGTCTCAGCTTAATCCACTGAATTAACTTGTTCTCTGGGAAACACAGAAAAGTGGTCCTGTAGTTTGTTGATCTCTCTCAGCCACGTGGGTTGATTGTAAAGGCTGAGGTGGAGTGCATGCTGTTCTCTCATGCTGAGGCCAGCAAAGCTCCAGGCTCATAAGCCGTGGATTCAAGCTTTTCTGTTTGGCATCTTTTGAACGTGAAATTGCCGTGTAAACTCGTGGCAAGGAACACACTGGAGCACACAGCCTCACTGCTTTGTGTGTTACATGCTGTGTTCTGCCCACATTTCTCAGAAATTTGAGTTGTCTAAAATTGAAACTCCTTTGATGCAGTTTGCAGCTTGAACTCTAGAAAATAAAAAGGAATGTCACATTGCTAATTTAAGAGTAACTCTCTAGTGAAGATTGTTCTGTGATGATAGTAAATAGATTAACATTTGCTGTGTAGGAGGATGAGAAGGCTGCTGCAGAAATTTATGAAGAATTCCTTGCTGCCTTTGAAGGAGGTGATGGTAATAAAGTGAAAACATTTGTAAGAGGAGGAATCGTTAATGCATCTAAAGGTATAACTAAGCTTTTTTTGAAGGTGGTGGGTCATTTGGCTTTGAGTAAAGATGAAGATTGACTTTGAATTGCATTTTAAAATTATTATGTGACATTAGAAGCAGAAAAGAAAACTTGATGCTAAAATCTGTTTTATGCTTTTACTGAGGTAGGCAGTGGGGTGATTTGTGTTTTAACCATAGGAAGAAAAATGCTTTGGTTTAGGCTACCTAATCTATGGTTTTTTTCTTCACAATAAAGTTGTTAAATTATGTAAAATTCGTATTATCAGCTTTTTAAAAATGAAATAATGTATTGAATTGAATGACCAGGACTAAAGAACAGCATTCTTTCTAATGAACAGTGTTGTGCAACATAAGTTAATAAAATTTGCTTTCAACTTGCCTTTAATTTCAGAGGAGCATGAAACAGATGAAAAACGGGGTAAAATCTATAAACCTTCGTCACGATTCTCAGATCAAAAAAATCAACCAAGTCAGCCATCTAATGAGAAACCTCCATCCCTCCTAATGATAGAAACCAAAAAGCCTGTAAGTTTCTCACTTGAATCTTAACTCATCCTGGTGTATTTAGAAGGGCCATGTGATCTTGCAGAGTAGTTTTGTCTGGATGTGTCCCATACTGAGAGAAGGGGGACATTTGGAGTTGCCTGAACCTGTAGCAGATGGGAAGGTGGTGAAATGCAGAGGCCCAGGAGCCCTGTGTGTGGCACAATACATACACCTGGTGCTGCAGTGCCCTTGTACTGTTCTGCCAGCGTGGACAGACTTCTCATGGATATGGATTGAGTGACCGTTGCAAAGTAACAGCTTCTTCAGTCTTGAGAATTACTGGTTTTAGAAGCAGTTCTTCTCAATTCCTATTGCTGCCATCTGGTTTGGTTTTTTTTTTTAAATTTAAAACCAAAAAATAAATTGACCTTTGTGTTGATCCAGGTATCCAGGTTTTTCTTGGTAGGGTTCTTTGAGTTTGTTTGTTTGTTTTTGTTTTGGTTTGGGTTTTTTTTGGGGGGGGTGAAGTTTGAGAAGTCCCTTTAGAAGTCCCTCTTTGAGTTCCAGAACTTATACAGTTCTGAAGCTGAACACCTTGTTTTATTTAACTTATTTTGTCTTCTGCATGGTTTGATGGAGTTTGGTTTTTTTGTTTTCTTTTTTTTTCTTTTTAACCAAGATTCATCATAAAAAGTAATGAAAAAAAATTAAAAATATGAACAAGCAATCTTCAAGTCAAGTGATAATTGCATATGATTACTGGTACTACTGTTATGTGTAATGAATGTCTTGGTGTCTTAAAAGTCTTTTTATAGAGCTTATTACAATTTTAAAGCTTAAGTGAAACATGTACGATGCTGCCTGTTAGGGTGGGAAATGAATGTAATGTGATAATTGTGGGCAGTTCCATCATAACCTCCCTCCAGCTTTAAACAAATGTCAGTGTTAGACCAGTGGGGTACTACTGGATGGCAGTTTTGATTTTCATTGTATGTAAAGCTCTACAGATACAGAAATGAATTGTAGCATTTTTTTTATTTTTCTGAGCTCTGTTCTGTCATATGCAAGTGTTTGTTCTGTAAGACTGTTACTGCTTTTCAAATTTTTTATAAATACTTGTGAAGTAATGAAATCAGTTTACTCACTTGCCCTGTCCAATGGTGATTGAAGATAATGAGGTAAAAATGATTTTATTTATTTGGCAGACCCTCCCCAAAAACAAAAACAAACAAACAACTTTGCCTGGGGTGAGTAGGAAGTCCAGTTTTTCCAAAGCTGTAGTGTGTAACACAAATATTTTGTATGTCTGCCTATTGGAAACGTTTTCATTTAAATATGATTATATGAAAACAGTGTTGTTGAAGATAACATTTCACATGAGTTAGTTAAGGAATATATATTACTGTTAAAAAAGTAGTATTGCAGTATCCATATTCTTTGTCATTCAAGAGTGTTTTTCCTGAGGATCTTGAACTATTTAAAGTAACTGTTTTTTCAGACTATGTTTACGTCCAAAAGGAAGAAAGAGAAGGAAATTCTTTTCAAGTGGAATGTTTGTGGATAAAATAATTGAATATATATATGTAAAATAATTTACATATATATGTACACACATCTGTCAAATTCATTAGAGCATGATGGTTTGCTAGGGGTGTAGTCAGTATTCTAGTTTCCAAATGGAACAAAGTGACAAAATACCTCACAGTTATTTTAAATGTGTATGTACTAGAGAGAGTGTTTGATCGTGTGCTGCGTTGTGAGAATGAGAAGTAACAAAGTTTATTTTCAACTACCCTTAATTTTTTATTTTCTAGCTTTATGTTTGATAGCGCTCAGTCTGAATGTTTCGAGTCTGTTTGGTTTTTTTTTTGGGTTTTTTTTTTTTTTGTTGTTGTTTTTTTTCTTCCTGTAGTTACTTGGTTTGAAAGCTGTGGGTAAAAATATGCATGGAAATGATATGAAATTTTGTTACATGATTTTTAATTCTGTTCATTTTGTATTCTGAAATGTTTTATATATCTTTTATTTTAGCCTTTGAAGAAAGGAGAGAAGGAAAAGAAAAAGAGTAATTTGGAACTTTTTAAAGAAGAACTAAAGCAGTAAGTTTGCTAATTTTTACTGTAAACAAACAAAATCCAAGGTTTTCGCCTTGTTTTGTAGACAAAAGTATTTAAGATCGTTCTTGCTAAGTTGTTTCCCAAAGAAGGTTTTGGTTTTTCACTCCCTCAAATGCTTGTGAAATGGTATAACTAATTACTCTAAAATAACTTAGTTAGGCTTAATTACTGCCATTGCTGATGGGCTTGGCCTTGGCCATTGTTGGGTCCATCTTGGAGCTGGCTGGTGTTGGCTTCATGTGCCATGGGGGAAGCTTCTGGCAGCTTCTCACAGAGGCCACCCCTGTACCCCAAAACCTGTACCACCCCCTGTACTACCAAAACCTTTCCAGCAAACCCAGTACAGGGGTGTAGCAGAGACTCTGGTGACAGTATGAAATGTCTGTCACTCTTGGAAAGAGTGAACTTTGTCAGTGTTTCTAAACTGTATCCAGAGAAATTTGTAAGAGGAGGTTGAGCTTTTGTAAAATGCAGAAATAAGAACTGTAATTCAAGTCTAGAGACTTCAACTACACAGTATTAAAAGCAAGCTGGATATTGCTTGAAAAAGCAGATTGTTCGACTTCCATATGTATTGTAATACAACAAAGAGCAGCACATGTCTTGAGTGCAGCTGAGTGCCATATATTTATCCTGATGCTGGAAAGCAAATGAATCTCTCTGCATTAGAAAGCAGTAGGTACAACATTCTAATCCATATGTGGCTTTTGTGAGGAGTGCCTGAGCCTCAGTGCTGCGTGTTCCTTAGTTGGTGTAAATGAGCTGAACTGACAGCCTCGCATTCCTGGGATTCAGTATCTTCCTATCAGGATTTAAGGCCAGACTGCAGGGAACCAAATAGTTACTTGTGAGTACTGTCCTCAGAGTTAAAAACTGAGATGAAATCCAGTTTTTTCTGGAAATAGTCATGTGCGTGTGCCTGTGAGTAAGGCTTAGAAAAGCTCGAAGGAGAAATAGACACTAAGGAGTTGTGTGCATCTCGAAATGTCGCCTAAGGGGCCTGCGGATCTCTGGCAGTTGGACGTGGAATCGGAGTCACTTTTTCAGAACACGGTTCTTATTTCCAGCTTTGTTGGAGAATGAAATACCCTGACAGTATGCATGAGGAAGCATGTAGCTGAAATAATTTTGGCAGATACATTTCAGTTGATGAAACAGAAGTTCAAACATACTGGCAAATTGCAAGTTCTAACAAACTCATCATTTCATATTAAAAATTCTCATAATTGTAAAGTTAATTCAGAATTTTAGAAAAAAACCTCAGATTGGTTTTGTTGCTTACTTTAAACTTGCTTTGTAGAATCCAAGAGGAGCGTGATGAAAGGCACAAAACAAAAGGTAGATTGAGTCGTTTTGAACCACCCCAGTCTGATTCAGATGGGCAGCGGCGTTCAAGTAAGTAGATGTTATTTTTAATGTTAGTCTGTGCTACAAGATTTGTGGGCTAAATTCTACATATTTTTCTTCTCTATATTCAGTGGATGCTCCTTCAAGAAGAAACAGATCATCTGGTGGTAATACAGATTCTTTTCTTACTCAGATTAATGTTGTCATTTAAATGCATAGCAGGGATTATGACTTCTCTCTCTTTTTTTTTTTTTTCCCCTTTATTTTAGTACTGGATGATTATGCACCAGGGTCACATGATGTTGGAGATCCAAGCACAACAAATTTGTATCTGGGAAACATCAATCCTCAGGTAAGTTTGGAGCCAAGGAGAGCAGTGTTGGCATGTTTGGGCCCAGACAAATCTTTTTACAATATTCATTGGAATAAATGCTCTGTACATAATTCTGAAATGTTAAGGTTTATACTACCAATCTCTTGCTCAGTTGAAATTCACTTTTCATTGATATCCCTGAGCAACCTGGATCATATTTTAAAAATTTGAGTGTGCTTAGTTAAGAGTGCAGTTTTTTAGATTCTGGTTTCTGCAGTAAGTTGCATTGTGGGGCAATCAGTGAAGTAGTGTTTTTCAAGAACCTAAAGAAAATTAAAATTTTGGCATTTGGGCAATAATACGAACAAGTGTCACAGAAATACAATGGCAAAATGTTAATTTTTACTTCTTTTTCATGTAGATGAATGAAGAGATGTTATGTCAAGAATTTGGCCGCTTTGGACCATTAGCGAGTGTTAAAATTATGTGGCCAAGAACTGATGAAGAAAGAGCAAGAGAAAGAAATTGTGGCTTTGTTGCCTTTATGAACAGGAGAGATGCTGAAAGAGCATTGAAGAATTTAAATGGTAAACAGATTTCTCAGTTCAGGGCTGTAATTATCTTTCCAGGCTGTAAGCACATTTTCAGGTTGTTTTATCAAAGTGAGATGTATTCTGTAATTCCAGTAGATACTAGGCTGACAGTGATTTTAGTTTACATTTGACTTTTTTACTGGCAACTGAATGTTGTCAAACAGTAATAATTGTGTACTGTAGTGTCCTGAAGACAGACAGGGGGGAGGACCAATAAAATGTTTTCAGTAATAGGCCTTCATTTGCCTGTGTTGTAGTCTGATAGATGTAATACCAGTAACCAACAATGTAAGCCAAAGGTAAATGGTGGCAGGCAAACATAAGTGTTGCACTTAACAGGGAGAAATCTCAACTGATGCAGAACCAATTTATATATATATTCACTTTTTCAGGCAAGATGATTATGTCGTTTGAAATGAAGCTGGGCTGGGGCAAAGCTGTACCTATACCACCACATCCAATCTACATTCCACCTTCCATGATGGAGCACACCCTGCCACCACCCCCATCAGGACTGCCTTTCAATGCCCAGCCTAGGGAGAGATTGAAGAATCCTAATGCTCCAATGTTACCACCACCAAAAAACAAGGAAGATTTTGAGAAGGTAACTTACAGTACCCTGGGCCGTATCTCATTGTTAAATACTACATCTGTGACAGTATTTCAATGGCTTCATAGATTTGCATTGTTCAGGCTGACTTTGGCAGCCCTTAGTCTGCAAATTCTCTGGCTCCCTGCTGTAGCCCAGGGGAACCTACTTAATTTCTGAAGCTCTGTTTCATGTCTTTGTTAGGGTACAGTATATTGGCTTTTGGTTAATTTAGTGCTGCTTAAAATCTGGCTATCATTTTCCCCCTCCAGGCTCCCTGGATTTTTTTCTCCTACGTCCCCCCCTTTTCTTGGCTGCCAAATTGCAGTATCTAAATTGTTTTCATTATAGAAAACCCTACATTTTAATTTGGGTAGCATTATTTTTACCCTAGAAGAGTTGATGTATTTTGTGTAGAAGGTAATTAATCTGGACATTGAGTAAGTATTTTATGCTATTTATGGAGTCAGTTTTCAAACTTTTCTTTTTGTGGAATATTAGCTGATAAAAGGGTAAGTATCTTGAAATCACAAACCAGCTTGATTTACATTTGTAAGAATTTATTGATTCTTTGAATGACACTTAAATGTCAGGGCTGATTTTTGTAAGACTTGGGAGTAAAGTAATACCAATGTGATCCAAGTCAAATAGTTTAGAATCTTTTCATAAACTTTAGAACTCCTTTCTTATATATTCAGCATAGTTCCTATTCAGTGCCTCAATGTACATTCTGACAGGAATGTTCTGATACTTTGAAATTAGTGAACCTTTATGGTTCACTGACACAACCATTTGAATTTTGTGTAATTGCTTAGTTATAACTTCACAGCAGTGATTGCCTGCAAAGTTTGTGATAGATGTGTAGTATTTTCATTGCATATGTATATTTTTGCTTGTTACTTGTTAACAATACTCACATATTCTATGTTTATTATCTGATGTGACTTCATATACAGACTCTGTCGCAAGCCATAGTCAAAGTGGTTATCCCAACAGAAAGGTACATGTTTTTCTTTATTATTACTGATCTAAATATAGAAAATTTCCCCTTCGGAATTTTAAAGAAAAATGGTGATGTTGTGGAAAAGGTAATGACTTGACTGAGCAATGGTTATTTTATGACACTTAAAAGAAATGTTTGTGGTTTACAGTCTAACTATTCTTGTCTTATTAACTCTTCTTTTTAAATGAGGGTAGACTTAAGTAATTATCTTTTGCATTTAATTTGAGCAGTAGAGATAGGTGAAGGATAATTTTGTGAGTGATCACTGGGTGAAATATTGTCTTACTGATGTGGCATAAGTCCTGACATAAACCTTTGCTTGCTGGGATGCAGCTGTGGGGTTTTTTTTCTTTTTCTTTTTTCTTTCTTTTTTTTAATCTTTTCTTCTTTTTTTTTTTTTTTTTACTTGTTCATTTTATGACCAGTTCAATTGGAAATCACTTTTGATTTCTGCTATTTTTTAAGTACAGCAGTTAATAATTTTTGTCACCGAAAAAGATGGTTTTGTATTATTGCAAGGATATTTTTCCATTTTGGTCCCCATCACTGTTCCTACCTTCAAGCTAGTCTAGGTGTACTCTTGCTCAGTTAAGCCAAAGCCTTTTCCCAAACATAGGAACACAACACTGTTTTAAAAGTAAAGAAGCACAAAAGATTACCAAATTCTCTTTGACATTGGCCTTGGTGAGCAACACCAGCTGAACTGTCTGCGGCAGCGGGGGACCAGGAAAACATCATGGGATGGATTGGGAAAGTATACAGTTTTTGACCAGACATTGGTACGATCGGCTCCAATAAATGTGGTTTTATTATAACTGAAAAACCTTTTTTTTGTTGGCCAACTTAAGCTAAATGACATTTTAAAATAATGCACTATGGGTTTTTTACTACACTGTCTTAATTGTCACAACGTCCCTTTTTTCTTTTTTTCTCGGGGGGGAGGGGGCAGAAGGAGATTTGTGAAGCTGGTTATAGTGCATTAACAAACTTGTCAGTACATGCTCCAGTGTACTGTATTTTTGATGGAATTTTAGGACGGTACAATTTTTGTTGGGTAGAGACTTGAAAAATTGGGGTGACCAAGAGGAGTCTCGATTTGAGAAACATACTGAGTAGTAGAACAAGTACTTGTAAAACTGTACAGTGCTCACAGAGTAGCTGTCAGAGAAAATTTTTATTTTTCCATGTCCATTTTATTTACTGTAGCATTTTAAAAGCCTGTATGATAAGAACTCATGTTAAATGAATTGTATTTGAAAACACTTCTAATGATTCTTTTCCTGGCGATTTTGGAAGTTGCCAATGACAATTGCTAAGACCATTCATTACTCAGTGCATCCCATCATGCAGATATTTTGACTGACTTGAGTGGGATAATAAGTTTAATTATTCTCCTTTAATTAAAAATTTTCAATACCATTTTTAACATCTCTTACTTCTTAGTAAACAGCAAACTTTGAGTATGTATAATCAATTGTTTTTTTTCCAAGAAATTCACTTCCAGGTAGTCACATCTTACACACCAAAATGCCTGTGACAACCTCGTTCATATAGGGGGTGAGCTGAATCTATTTTCATACATCAGAGGTCTTGATGAAGCAGATGTTCTTGTTCAAGCATAAGCTGCTCTTACACAACTTGGTTTTACTTGAAGAAAGAAAAGTTAGATGAAAACCAATGATGATTTGCAGGAAGCCAGAAGTGATCACACTGGATTTGCCTTAAAATAAACAAATGCTGTAATAGCTCAGAGGCTTGAAAGCTAATTGTAGTTTTCTTTCTTGCTGATGTTTTCAAATACAGTTCATAAAACAAGAAGAGTCTGGCTGTTTAGACTTTCAGAACACTGCTGTAAATAAAATGGCTACAGAATTGTTGAAACCATGTCCTCTTTGCAATGTTTCTGGGATTATAAAAAGCAGACAGGAAAATTGAACTGGCAGCTGTTTGATTTTATTTGTGTGATATTTTAGGCAAATGTAGATTCAGTGCTAGATGGTTTAAAAGAACACTTGCAGATGGCAGGGGTAGGTTTCTATTACTATGCTTTTAAGTTGATTTTTTTTAATCTAGTGCATTATATCTGTGGCAAAACTTGGAATACTCATGGTAGAAAATAGTCACTTCATTGCTAAGAAGTAATAGAAAATTCTGCAACTTTACAATGTAGCAATTACAGAATTTCAGTCATTAAAAATGTGCTATAGGGAAATCTAATGAACTACATGTAAGGAACCAATATCTATTTGTTATATCTAAGAAAATAAATTTAAAAATGTAAAAATCTGTATTTTTTTTTTGGTTTGCATCACATTCAAAGGACATGTGCTGTGAAGCTTTTGCTATATGTAGGTAATCTATTTTAAAAATTCAGGACCCTGTTTCCATAAAACTCCGTAGGGGTGGAAACTGGCTATCACTATTTTGATAAAGCTTTTATGACTGTCTCCTGTTAGCATGCTTAGAAGTGACTTTGGATTGAAAAATGTGCACTTCACATCCACTTCTTGCCTGTCTCAGGATGTAGTGCTGAATGAAGTGATACAGATTTTTATTTTTTTTTAAATTGTGATTTAGTTCTCTCGGGTGTATGAGGGAGGGAACATGGGATGGTATGACACAAAAGGATGGACAGCTTTGTTCTATGCCAGTGTAATTGAGTCTTGACCAAAAAGATATTATCTAAATTTAATAAATACATTTCCCTGTTTGGCATCAAGAAGGCTATTTGCTTTTCCTTTCATACTTGAATAGTTTGAAAGCTGAATGCAGATTCCACTGAATATTCAGAAGTATGTGTGTTTTATTTTGAACAAAATATTCAGCCACTTTTGCCCCTGTAGAACTTCAGCTAACGCTTCATGAAGTCTTACTTCTAGACAATTTAGATGAGGGCTTAGTTTTTGATAGCTAATTGTACTTTGGTGTTCAGGTGCCCGTATTTGTGTATCAGGCTTCTGCTAAGCAAGACATGGTTGTAGGCTAAGCCATGGAAATTCAGGAAGGAGGTCTCTTAATTTCTTACTCCACCACTGCTAGGCATGGTTTGATTTTTAGAATGCCCGTGTCTGTGATGCAAAGCTATAATATGTTCCATGTTGCCTCATCTTTTATGCAGATTTCTTAACAATACAGCAAAATAATCTCCTGCACAGTTGTAGTATCTTAGGTGGAGTGTAGTTTTATATAGTGTTAGGTCTGAATCAATTTTTCTTTAACTGTGTTGTTGTTGTAGGAATTTGCTCGCTTTGATACATCGAATGATAGAGTTTGTGGTTCGGGAAGGGCCCATGTTCGAAGCCATGATCATGAACAGAGAGATCAACAACCCAATGTTCAGGTGCTTATTGCATTGCTTCACTTGCAAACAACACCAGCTCTTTTCACTGTTGTTAATAATCTGCATTCTTGAAATACTAGTAGGATTGGCTTTTGCTGTATATATCTTTGTGTGGATGTAAACTTCACAGATTGCACTTATGGCTGTACTGTCACTTTATAAGGAAGAATGCACTTTTGTTCCTGTTGTTACTAATGTGTACATATAAATAAGCAAAATAGTACACGCACACGCTATGTAATACATTTCTGTATATTTAAAAAAGTAACATTTAATGCATACTCTTCTGAGGGATTCACAGTCAGTGGAAGCAGCAGCATACATTTTAAAAAAAGAAAAAAATCCCTCTCCTCCCCCAAACAGACAAACCCAGTGTGAAGTCCACGCTTCCTGGAGCCTAGTTTCTAACATGTAGCAACAGCTGGGAGTAGTTTTTCTTCTACGTCAGTTAAACTAGAATTGAACTTCAGCTGACATAGGGAAGTTTTGAGAATTTCCAGCACTTGTCAATAATAGAATAAAAAAGGACAAATTTCCAAATTTCTTGTGAAATGCAGTCTCTGAAAAACTGTTTTCAGGGAAGTGCTAAATGACTTTTTAGCAGTGTTTTGTTTACAATAAGTTCAGAATGTTTCATTATGATTTTTATATGCAAAGTGAGAAAATATGCAGGTCAAAATATCCTGACCATTAAAAATGGGCTGCTTGTCCCCCACATCCTCCATCCAATGTTACCAGTGTTCTGCCAGACAAATTCCTGGTGGAAAACTTCAGGTCATTCAGTATTTGATGAGTCACCTCACTGTGCAACTGCAAGCTCCTGCATCACTTGAGCTGAGGCTGCTCCTGTAGTGACCCTTTGCACTGATGATTCTTCTGCTTTGCTCTGAGGTTGCACAGTTGTTCTTTCTGACCCTGTTTGTTCTGCTCTTGAGTTCTGAGCAGTGCTGTGCCTTTGGGGAGCTGTGCTCTCTGCAGATTGCATCTGTGTGTGTGTATGAGTGTGGAGTAGTTGCACATGTTCTGCCTGGCTGTGCTGTGGGTGTACGTGATTTTAGCTCCGTGTGTTCACTCTGCAGCTGAGGTGGGATTCTGAACAGGGTTTGGTTTGTTTTTTTTTTTGGTTTTTTTTTTTTTGGTTTTTTTTTTTGGTTTTTTTTTTGCTCCCTTTAAATTTGTGTCAGTTCAAGATTTGTAATGTGCTTTGTGTCTTTTCTTTGGTTTAGGTTTTTATTTGAAAATCAGACTCCAGCCCATGTGTATTATAGATGGAAGCTTTATTCAATTCTTCAGGCAAGTAGAATTTTAGTGATAATTCATAGCTTCAAGCATAGTGAAGTAAAATAACACCAAAGTAAAAATACTTCTGTTTTTTTTCGTAGGGGGATGCTCCAACCAAGTGGAGGACAGAAGATTTCCGTATGTTCAAAAATGGATCCTTCTGGAGGCCACCACCCTTGAATCCATACTTGCACGGGATGTCAGAAGAGCAGGAAGCTGAGGCATTTGTGGAGGAACCGAACAAGAAGGGTGCACTTAAGGAAGAGTATGTGCCACCACTGATTGATGGTGCTGCCTTGATAGCTACTCTGCCTGGGTTTGCCCGTTGCGTTTTTGTAGTTCTAATGTGGTGTCCCCTAGGTTGTCATGCTTGTCATAGTGTTATGTACGTGTCTGAGTAAGTGTCTCTTCACCTCAGTGCTTCTGATCATACTTGTTGCTAAATACATCCTTGATTTGGTTAGGTTTCTCATCACTGAACCTCTCATTCCAATTGTTATTAACCCTTAATTTGAAAGGGATTAGGAAAAGGAGAGTTTTCCCCCATCTTCTGCTGCTATCTGTAGCTGAGGATATGTAGCATCTTTCTCAACATGGTTATGATATCACAAACTAAACCGTTGCTGTAATCTTAAACTTAGTGATGCTGTTCATCAGAAATTAAAATTGGGGGCAGTTGTTTATAAACAGGAAGAGAGAGATCGTCACAGTTCTTTGCTGTGAAGTGTCAGTGTACTGGGGATGGTTGTGGTACTGGAAATACAGACCTGCTTTTCATTTGTGTGCTGCTGTTGTTACAAATGTGTTACTAACGTGGATTTTTTTTGCTTGTTTTATTCTTATCTTCATAGTTACAACAGTCATGCATCTGTAGGTTTTAATAGACAGTTTGTTTCTTATGCCTTCTTTTGGAAAGGCTCAAAAAGAGATTCTTTTAGAAATGTTCTTTGCATATGGAGGTCAGGGAAAATGTGAATTAATTATTTATTTACTAGCTTTCTGAATCCAGTGTTTCTTATCCTGTAGCAGAAATGACTTGCATGCTTTAGATTTATCCATTTGGTTTAAGCCTAAACTAAATCCAGAAAGATAATGACTTTATTAGATATACTGAGGTGCCTAATTAGGTATTTCTCAGCTATTTTTCCTTGATTTCTGTATGTAATCAAGACTTGAGTGAGAATTTTTTGCATCTTATGTAATATGGACACATGAATTCATGAACCACTGAAAGAACACATGTAAAAGAATATAAAAATATTGAACATTGCTTTTCTCCTAAAGATGGGAAAACAAAAAAACATTGTTAAATGGAAATTCGCAAAAGTACTTTTCATTTCATATTGAAAGCATTAAAATTCCTGGTATTTCAGACAGAGGGACAAACTAGAGGAAATTCTGCGTGGATTAACGCCTCGGAAGAACGACATTGGTGACGCAATGGTTTTCTGTCTAAATAATGCAGAAGCTGCTGAAGAAATTGTGGACTGCATTACAGAGTCATTGTCCATCCTCAAGACTCCTCTTCCTAAGAAGGTGTGGAGATTTTCTGTAGTCTTGTATTTTGGGGAAAGAGCTCACTTAGCAGCACGTGCATGTAATTTACAAGCATTATTACATAAGTTTCAGGTAGTGTTGAGGTTTGTACTGAAATGTGGACTTGAATTTAAGTATGATCTCTTCCTGTGGAATTTTGTTTCATATTTTTTATTCTTTTTGAAGTTGCTTAAAAATAATATTCTGCCATATTGTGAAATTAAAAACAGTGAAATGATCTGTTCAAATGAAGCAATTAAAACGGGAATGCCATGATTCTCCTTTGTAGTGCTGTGGTAATATGTTAGAGTAGTTAGTACCCTATAGCATAACAAGGGGCTAATGGCCTCTTGATGTGTTTATTGATAGTATAGCTGTGCTACACTCAATTCTAATTCGGTACTTCCAAATAGTTTAAACTGTCTTGTATTCTTTCTGTGAAAATGCCTTTATTTTCAGGAGGATTTAAATTGGAATTATTTTAATTTGACTGTTTTTTATTGTAGATCGCAAGATTATATCTGGTGTCAGATGTGTTATACAACTCTTCAGCTAAAGTTGCCAATGCTTCCTACTATAGAAAATTGTAAGTATAGTATTTTAGGTGGTTGGCAGTTAAATAAAACCTCTTATATTCATTTCTGTACATACATTTCTGGATAAATGTAGGAAATTCAGGCTTTTCAGTGCTACTGCTGGTACAGACTGATGGTATTTATATCTGTTGGCATGAAAATGTATAAGATGTAGCATGTTGGTAATGCATAGAATATATGTGCCCTGTGCAAGGGATCACTTGCATGGAACTCCATAAAGATGAGAATACCTCATGTGCCTCTTGACAGAAAGAGCCTGTAGATAATATTCAAGGTATGGTATAGCAGATTAGTTCAAGCAGAGAAGTAAATTTTTGAAAAAGATTTATTTTTATTAAAATGTTGAGGGGTGTAGCTTTCCATAAACTATGGATAAAGTATAAGGGGATATTAAGTACTTTATTTCTCAGGTGCTGAGCAGAATTTGGGAAAAATGTCCAAGGGACAGTATCTTTGTCATATTAAATGTTTGTGTCTAGTTCCTGGAGTCTCCCTAATGTCAGGGCAGCATGGTGGGAAATACTCAGCATGTTACAAAACTACTGATTGCAATTGATGTTTCTTGTTGCAATGTGTCTGTGTTGTGCTGGTTTATTTTTTGCACATTGTGAGAAGCTCAAGGGAAGGTGGGCAGCTGTTGCTCACTGTGCTTTCACTGAGGGCCTCAGTGAATAAATTAGAATCCAAGTATAATTAAGAATTTTTTAAAATACAGATTGAATTTTGAGACAATTCTTTCATTCTGTTTAAGGTTGTAAAACTCCTTTTATCGTCCTCCAATCTTTCCAGGGTGTATAAAGAGACTGCAGCAGATGTGAAGATCTCCCTTCACAGTTCTGTTGTTGTCCAAGGTGATTTAATATATAGTAATCATATTTGCTTTATAGTTCAGTTCATGGCTTCTATAAGGATCAGAACCTTGTGCTTTTGAGTCCTGTGTCCCAGGTATTTTCATGAATTATGTATGTCCAGAAAACATATATTATGAAGTTTAACTAAAGAAATGTATATGTTTAATTCTAGTTTTGAAACAAAATTATGTCAGATATTCTCTGATCTCAATGCTACTTACCGTACAATACAAGGCCATTTACAGTCTGAAAATTTCAAGGTATGTATTTCATTGTTATTTACATGACATAGAAGTCACATAAATAGATTCCTGCACAGGAGATTGCATACTATGATAGGTGGCTTAGACATCAAGGTCCCTATTTAGGCTTTAAAAAGAATAATTTAAAAAAAGTTTTCCCTTTTGCGCAGATAGCCTTGAAATTAAGAAAGGAAATGAGCGTCTGCCAGCTGAAGTGTACCAGTAGATGTACAGTTGTGGAGTTGAGAGGATATCTATCTATTACTTGAATTGCAAACAAGGCCTTCTAGCTTTCTTACTGTTCTTGGGCCACCTGTATTTCAATTTCAGAATTGAACTTGTGTGGAAGTGCTCGTGTGGGAAAGAAGCTCCTGGGCAGAACAGCATAAAGTTGCTTCTAAACGTTTTTTTTATGTCAGATTTTATTTTAGAGTTCTGATAAGCAGTCTGACCATGAGTACTTGAGAGGAATTTTTGAGGTCAAATACTCTCTGCTTTTCTCATGCTTGACCCCTTTCCTTCTGTTTCTGTGATGCCTCTGCACTTTTTTTCTTTTTGTCTTTCAGTCAGAAGCTTTGGATACAAAGCTTACAGAGTTGTTAGTTTGTCTATATTAAGATCTTCATCCTGGATGTCTTTCTGCTCTCAGTTGCTCCAGATTGAGAATCAATTTTAGTTATCTACTATTTTAAAACTTTGTTAAATTATATGATAAAGAGGCAGATTTTTTTATATATCTACATCTTCAGTTATATTTAGTGTGTCAGTCTTGAACTGAAACACATCTTTTCAAATATGCTTTCTAAAAAGAAAAATCATAAAATTATTTGGTTTGGGAGGGACTTTAAAGATCATCTGTTCCAAGCCCCTGCCATGGAACACCTTTCTCTAAAGCAGGTTGCTCAGAACTCCATCCAGCCTGGCCTTGAATACTTCCAGGGATGGGGCAGCCACAGCTTCTTTGTGCCATTGCCTCAGCACCTTCATAATGAAGAATTTCTTGATAATAGCTAATCTAAACCAACCCTCTTTCTCTTTAAAGCCATTCCCTCCTTGTCCTGTCTGCTTGCCCTTGTAAGAAATCCTTCTCCAGCTTTCTTTTAGCTCCTTTGAGTGCTGGAAGGGGCTCTGGGGTCTCCCCAGAGCCTTCTCTTCTCCAGGCTGAACAAAATGAAAATAGAAACACAATTTCAGTTCAATAATATGTATAAGCGCTGGTTAATTTTAGTTATTTTATTTTACAAAGAGATATTTTTCTCTTTTATTTGGTAGAGGCATCTGCTTCCTACATTGGGGCAGAATGAAATTTACTGTCAGGATAGAACTTGCAACAGCCAAAATGGATAATGTAACAGAAATTTAAAGGGAAAGTGAAACACAAGTGAGATTTCTTAAAATGTAGTTCCTATATATGTGTTTTTGTAAAATTACTAGTCTTGCCCAGCATGGTGTCATTGTAATATACTTCAGTATGGAACTGTTTAAGAACAGTTGTAGTTCTCTGTGGTCTATTTCCCATCACATCAAATTTCTCAACACAAATGTTTTAGCATTTATCTTTTCCTCTTGCTTCTCTAGCAACGGGTGATGACATGCTTCAGGGCATGGGAAGACTGGGCAATCTATCCAGAACCATTTCTGATCAAACTACAGAATATTTTCTTGGGACTTGTAAATATCATGGAAGATAAAGAAACAGAGGTAAGTGACCTCAGGAGCGATGCTCGCAGGCAGCAGGGAAAAATGTGTTAGTATAAAATAGTTTTGCTCTCTCTTTTGGGGTGAATAAACCTTCCTTTCTTCCAAGTCCTTGCTTCTAAATAGAAGTGTAACATATTTTCAAAAGCAAATACTGTTTATTCTGTTCATGTGTTTCTTGCTTGTAGGTTAGGTGCTGTGGTGGAGTTGTATTGTGAAAGTGTTTCAGAGCAAAGACTAGTACAGAATGACAGGTGTCCTTTGTACTTTGAAATATTCTCTAATACCTGTCTCTGAATTCTCAGTGGAGTTTCAGGCATTGTGACTTTGTGGAAAGATGCCTTTCAGAGCAGTGGGAGAGAGGCCTGTGGTATAATTGAACTAAAGCAGATTTCTTGGGGTGGAAGAGCACGGTGAACACACACGTATGAAGGACAGTGCCTGTACCTAGCAAGTTAGAATATATAGCTGTATTTATAATTTGTGTGTTCCTTAAATTGGTGTTCCTGCTAAATAGTCCATTTTTGTCAGTTGTTGATTTTACTCGTCTTGGGGAAACTTTCATAGCAAGGAAGTATGATTTATTTGACTCTAATTGACTGATTCTGAGCTAAACCTCAACTTAATAGCTCTTTTGAATTTAGGTATTGGAAAGTTTCTAGTACATTGCGGACAAATTCCAAGTTCTTGCCTATATTTTTTTATAGGAAGATATTGTTGTGTTATTTCCTCTACAATAAGCAACTATACTTGTTAGCAAAAATTGTTGAAGTAGATTTTCTGGAGGTTTTGGTATTTATAATAGTGCTTCTTTAAAAAGAAATGATTTGATAATAGGAGAAGTAAAGAAAAGCCGTGTCGATTTGTACTCAAAATAATGACATACTGTTTGCTTTCAGGAAGTACCAGATGATCTTGATGGTGCTCCCATTGAGGAAGAGCTTGATGGTGCTCCACTGGAAGATGTGGATGGAATTCCTATTGATGCTGCTCCTATTGATGATCTGGATGGAGTCCCAATTAAATCCCTGGATGATGATCTCGATGGAGTTCCTTGTACGAAATGTTTCAACTTTCAAATTGAATCTTCAGTCTTTGATCTTTTCTTCCTGCATAGTTTTTAGAAATACACCCTAGATTTGATCTGGCATGTAGCTTTGTAAAATGTTGATTAATTTTAATATGCTCTGCTGTCTTTAGATAGTAATTGCTTCAGAAATAGGAGGTGTCTTCTGATGTTACACATGTCAAGATCTAAACCCTGGTTTCTTTACTTGCAAATACTAAGACTGTATAATCTGTTTCATTTTTTAATTCTGTTACCTTACTACTTTTCAGTTTCATCTTCTGAAGAGCTTTGTAAGTTATTTTTCTGTGTCTCTTTTTCCACCAGTGGATACAACTGAAGACTCAAAAAAGAATGAGCCTATATTTAAAGTTGCCCCTTCGAAGTGGGAAGCAGTGGATGAATCGGAATTGGAAGCTCAAGGTTAGTTCTGAGAGTGTCTTTCCTGAAGTAAACTGAATGTGTAATGTCACTTATGTAATGATTATTTTCAGCTGATCTGTGCTAAAATGCTAATAGTATTCATGTTGTAACATAGTAGGATTTTCTGTTGTAACTTGTGCACTGAATTTTTAACCAAAAAGGAAAATAGTGTATTTTGTTATGGTTATTCTACTTCAACAACCTATCAACCTTTAAAAGTAATTTCCAGTTTATTAAGAATAAATACTGAAAACAAAATAAATCTGGGTATGTGGCTGGCAATCTTTTTAAATCATGGTTTGAAAGATAATATTTTACAGACTGTGAAATACTTGTCTACTTTTGAAAGATTTACTGCAATGTGATATGCAATGTGAGTGAATAGCTCTGTAATAGTAAATATTCTGATAATGGGCTGGTTTGAATATTTCTGTGAAATAGAAAGTCTGTATTAAGTGCTAGATACTGCTAAATTTTACCACATTCTAATTCTTATTATATGTTATATGCTATATACGTCTTACTGTAATTCTATTACAGATACTAATTTTCAGATTATGTGGTAGCTTTTTTGTTGTTAAAATTATCCTACTGTCTCTTCTAGCTGTTACTACTTCTAAGTGGGAGCTTTTTGACCAACATGAAGAATCTGAGGAGGAGGAAATTCAAAAGTAAATACTTTTTCATTCTAATGAAAGCATGCTTATTTTATGTATCTAAGGTTGAGTGTCTTTGGAACTCCTTATAAGAGAGATATGTTATTACTTGAGTGGAAAAAATAAAATTTGAAAGCAGGAAAATAAAAAAATGGAGAAAATTCAGGATTTTAGTGCAACATGCCTTCAGCCCTCATGGTTTTTTTTCTAAAATGATAAATTACATCTTTTGGTAGAATTGTTAACTGTAATCTTTGAATTGAAACAGAAAGAACTAAGTTAGTAGTATGGAAATCTTGCTGTCAGGTATATATGAATGAATCTAAACCTCTGCCTTCTGCTGCCAAGACAAGCACAGTGAGTCATGTTCTGAGGTGTTTCATTGGATGCTGATAGGCTCCATGCCAGCAGAAGTTGGTTTTTACTTGGCTCTTCAGGCAGCTGAGAGCATCTGTTACTGCAAAGACTTCCTGCATTGCATGGCGTCCTGCAGCACTCTAGAGGCTAGCCTGGGAATATAATTTTGGGTATCTGCCATCCCTCAGGATATCTCCCAAAAGCAAAAGTTGCAAATATTGTTCTTCTGTTAAACTTAATATACCTGAAAAGCACCATTACAGCACTCTGGGGTTCTACTGAGGGAGTGGGTTTCCTTTTGTAGCTGAGATAGATATGTATTTGATGACTGTAAATGTCATGAATTCTTCTGCACTCTTTTTCTATGAAAAGTGTAAATTCTGTGAGTAATAAAAACTAACAGTTTGATAAATGAGAAGGATTGTCTCACAGATGGAGACTAATTTGTAGCTGCAGGCTTACATAATCTAACTTAACAGATTTCAAAACTAGTAACTCATCATAGAAACTAAGAGAAAGTAAGAGCTAAGTAAGGAACATTTTATATATACTTAAAGATATCTGTGACATCTTAGTTAATTCTGTATGTTTTCTGTAAAGTCAAGAAGAAGAAAGTGAAGATGAAGAAGACACACAGAGTTCTAAGTCAGAAGAACAACACATGTATTCCAATCCTATTAAAGAGGAAATGCCTGAATCCAAGTCATCAGTCAAATATTCAGAAATGAGTGAAGAAAAGCGTGCTAAACTCCGAGAGATAGAGGTGAGCATGGGGAGTTTTGTGCCACTCTTCTGCACCTTTCCAGTCCTCAGCCCACCCTGAGTTCTCTACACACGACTGGGAATTATTTTTACTGAAATAGTTATAGTCCTATTATATATGGGGTTTTGTTGTAGTCTGGTGTATTTTTTGTAAAGGTTTGTTTGTTCACACCCTTACCTTGCCTGGTTTTGACATTTAAAATAATGGAGGAAAAAAATGAAAAACACAGTCAGGGCATATTGCAGTTGAGAAGGACTGTTCCTTTTCAGTGTTCTGATTCAGTACCACTGTAGCTTTAAGTCACTTGGGTGCCTTTACACTTTCCTCCCCTTGGCAAATTAACTTTTGAGATTAACTTTTAGATGTGGCCGTAGTCCTCTACCTTTCTTGTTTTCTCTGTTTCTTGCCTTGGAGTGTCTATATTTTATTGCATTTAACAGTGTCTCTTTTCACTGTCTCAGCCATCAAACAAAGAAGTAGGTACAGTTAACCCACCTAGTTGTGCAATTGGAGGTATTGTAATTGAAGCCCTGTGTGCAGTTCATAGGGCTCCCTGGTTCTTCTCTCCTTTCCCCAAGCACAGGTGTTAGTGTAGCTGTTAAGCTTGATCAGCAGAGACTGGTACAGCTTTGTTCTGACTTCTGAGCTTGTGCTTGACTGAGAGGATAACTGGAACTGGAATTTAGCACTGGTGTAGCAGTGAAACCTTTCTGACATACACTGCCATGAAAAATCAGGTTTAAAATTGTGACTTCCTGGCTTGTATTTAATATTCAAACCCAGGGGACATTGAATACCACAATTCTTGTAGCTTCTGTTCAGTGCATTAAAATATTATATATTATATCATATGTATTAAATATGATATTAAGAAGTTGCTAAATGCTTATTGCAGTTGTAGCATCTCCAAGTGACAAGTTATAAGCTGGGTAATGTTTTGAAGGTGCAAGTGTGGCTGCCTACCTGTTCATGCTATACTGTGCTAGCTAGCCAAAATCAGACATTAGCACAGGCCCGTAATAGTCTTCTGAGATGTTCAGCCAATAATATTTTAATAAGTCACAAATGTTATTGCTCTTAAGTATACCTTCTTTTAACTATTCAGATTTTATGGAGATTAGTAGACTCTTACTAAGCACTTAAAAATCTCTTCTTTGCACAGCAGTTTGAAAGTTCATGATATACAGCTATATGAAGTGAATAAATTCTGAATCTGAAAAGCTGAATGGGATTTATGTCTGACCTGGCTCATGGTGGCAGTATTTTTGTAGAAAATACATGATGCTAGACTAATGAAAGTACCAAGTGAAACTAGTTTTCATGTCACTGTAATATTGATTGTAGCAGTTATGGAAAGAGCTCCTTTCAGACTGAGTATCTGTTTTACAGACGTTATCTTGGCAGTTGTGGAGGCAGCTGGGGCAGTGATTTGCTTTAAACATTGTCAGTTTTACACTGCACAAGTGTTTTATGTTCTTTCATCAATGTATTCTGTCAGTAAAAGTTTTAGGTGGCAAATATTTGAGTTTTTCAAGTGCATGCTTGCATTTTATTATTTTTGGTAGGTAAATTACCATTTTGGTTTCAGACTTTTGGAATTTCCAGAAGAGGAAATCTCTTTTTCTTTTGAGAACATTTCAGACACTATGTAGGAGTACTTAAAATTTTCCTCAAGTTTGTCATTGACAGGAAAGTACTCCCTGTACTACTTCAAAGCATTCACATTCATAGTTTCTTCTTAGTATGCGCCCAATCTCTGCCAAAACCCACATCCTTTATTAAATTTGAGGAAAGGAACTGAGGAAAAAAACAACCAATTACCGGCTTTAACAATTATGCCATCTAATACGCATTGTAAAAAATGTTGTGTAAAATACTGAGCAAAAAAATTGGTGAAGCCTAATTCTCTAGCTACACAGTCTACACAGTGACTGCCAGGGAAGCTGAAAAACATTTTTTCATGCATTTTTTGGAAATTGATTAATAAAGCAACAGTTCTTTTTCTTGGCACAGTTAGTAAATTAAGCTTGTTAGCTGGAAGGAGAAAGTGAAGTAAGAAACAAACATTGGCCTCAGCCATCAGGCTGGTGCCATCAGAGGAGGCAAGTTAGTAACCTTTTGTTTGCTTCTCTCATGCCCCTGTTAATCCTTCTGAAGTGTGAATTCTTTCTAGAACTTAGCAGGAGCAGAGCCTTTCTTGTAACACTGAAGAACAGTGATTTCTTAACTGTTTTTTTAAGTGTGGAAAGACTGGCACTTTGCTTTATAATATAACTCAAATTTCAGAGCGGTCTCTGTGGTGCTTTGTGTGTCTTTCTTCCCCCAGGGACATGTAAAAAAAGGTATATTTCTCTTTGTAAAGAGACCTTAGTGCTATGAAGTGGTAGAAAAATGGGAATTCTTTATTTAAGTTGTTTATTACGCGTGTTCCCTTACAGTATAGATAACTCACAGACAAAATGAAGCAGCATAGTCCTCTTTGGACCTTTCTCTAGGGTATCTTACTTCTGCCTCCACCTTGCTGTGCAAATTTTGATAACCCTACTCCAAACAAAAAAGCACAGCACAGGCTGTGAACTAGGCTTCCTAGTTCATCCTAATATGTAGCATACAGCAAATTAATCTCAAATTAGTTATGTTTGAACTTCAAGTTCACTTCCAGCCATTTCAAGTTCAGAGGCTGTGTAACTGTGGAGTGTAACCTCTTGTGAAAAAGCCTTTTTGCACTGAAGACCCTATTCATGGACTCAGTATCAGCAGAAGATAGAAAACAACAGTTTTTGGAAGCAGATCAGTTTTAAGTGAAGGAGGCTACTGACAGCACACCTGTTGGTATCTGAGTGGAAAAAGCAGAGCTTTGGTTTGTAGCAGTCTGTTTTCCCTGAGCCATGGAAGCAAAACGTTAGCTGTTCCTTTGGCTTCCTTGCTTCCTGGCTGGGCTGTAATCATGGCCTCAGCTTCTAGCTAAGGCTGAACCCTTTAAATGCTCCTCAAAGGGGTTCAAGGAGAGAGGGAGGCATCTCCAGATGAGAACAGTAGACAAGAGGTATGATGTGGAGTGTTTGTCTTGAGCTCATGGGAAAGAGCTCCTCCTTAGGGAGAAATGTGATCCTGCACTGGAGCATTAAGTAGGGATCACTCCCAGCAACTCCAGTGATATCTAACATGTCTGTATTGCAGTCTCTGAACTGGAAACTCTGCTCTGGGAGGCTGCTCTGTCTAAGGAATTAGTATTGTAAAGTTTAGACACAGGGATTTGAAACATTTTCCCCTTCCATTTTATCATGCATATTACTGACTTTGGGGATAGTCCAGATAAAAGTCGATGTATTTATTCCTGAAAATGAACAGGCTTACCAGTTCTCATCTGTTGAACAAGAATGGTTAAAGAATAACCAATGCAATGAGGATATATTAGTTCATTCTCAGTGCAAGTTTACAAAGTGAAATGCTTACAAAATTCATCAATTAGATGCTTAAGCAGATTTAAGCCTGAGTATTAAGGATCTTTTTCTCCTGGGAGAGTATCTTGAACTGTGTGATAGGAATATGAACATCCCATGCTCTGCATGGAGGGATTGTGAGAAGAGTGTTCACTATGGCCAGTGTACAATGAGCAGTGAAATGGTGAAGGGACATAACCAAGCATCTAGGTTCAAATTGTCATTTTGAGTGGTCAAATTTTTTAGAGAATTCTTTTGTGGCCTTTGGAATTTTCTTATAAAACAGTTATAGTGGTGATAGATGAGAGTAAATAGCAAAAGCCTCTATACATGAAGGTGTGGGATGAACTGATCTGATTAACTGCTCACCTCTGCTGGGTGAGGAAACATCCTGATCCTGTGAGCTCTGACACTTGCTGATTGTCCCCTGACCCAGTACATCTCACTAAGGGAGGGAAAATTGAACTGAGGAGGAGGGTGAGCTTCTGATGTATGGAGGGCTCAGCCAAACACTGCAGTTGGTGCAAGGGAGGGGTTGAAGGGGACCCTGTGCTTGGAGTGCAGGAGTGGATGGAAGAGCCTGATCTTCTGTAGTGAGCTGTTGATAACATCTCCACTATTTCTAACACTTACTTAGTTCCCTTTACACAGGGTGTACTGATTTCTCTGCCCATAGCATCTTCTAAAAGGAGTCAGTTTGCATGGGTTCAAAGGGAGATACAGCAGTTGTGTGGAGGGGAAATCCATCTATGGGTGGTCTGTGAAAGACCACAGCTGTCTCAGGAGACTCCGTGATCCTGCCATAGCTGGAGTCTGAGGAGGTGTTGAGTGAGATGTTACCACAGTGTAGCCTTTCCTATTTTCTCTCTTTTCAAAGCACCTCCTAATGACCACCTTCAGCCCCCCACTCCACCCACAGTTTCTGGAGAAGCTACATGCAAATAATTCTTCTTGCCATTTTAAACTTCCTGGCAACAGTGGGTTGTATGCCATACATGTCAGCATTTTTTTGCATCCATTTAGCTTATTAAATCAGGTGAAGCCTGTTGTTTGGATTCCTAGTTTCATTTTCATCTCAGGTTACTTCGGGCTATAATAGACTTAGGCTTCCTTGCTTTCAAAATGTGGTTAAACAGAGACTGTCACAGCTTTGCTGGCTAAAAATGTAAAGAAACATATCTTATGAGGATGGAGGGTTTTTGTGGACTTCTGTTGGTTTGGGGTTTTGTTTTTGTTTAGTTTTGTTTTTTAAATTATATGGGTTATTTAGTTGGGAAAACAAAGTCTTACGGGCATATTCATGCCGTGACAGCCCAAGAGGCTTCCTGGATCAGCCAAGCCTCCTGTGTACTCCTCCTCTTTGGTACTGAAGGTGCTCAGCAGCTCTGGCCTTGGAGTTTATGTTTAGGGAATGCTGTCCTGATTTCTTAGCAAAACAGGTGGTACACAGTGACACTGAGTATATGGTTCCAAAAGGTATTTCTGCCTTTGAAACTCTACTTTTAAAATGCGGGAAGAAAAAACTTGCCTTTATAGAAGGTGCTATGTGACAAATGATGATGACAGTTTTCCATTGGCTGAATTGTCAGGAAAAATGCTCCACTGCAGGTAGAGCAGGCTCTGTAAGTGAGGGAGGAAGGCAGAACGGTTGACAGAAGTTTGTGGTATAAGATGACAGTGCTTTTTTTACCTTTTATTTTATTTCTTTTTCCCCCAAAGCAAGTTGTTCCCTTGTATTTGAGACTAAAATGAAAAATGTGGTGTGGGCATAAACTCTGTAACTGAAGGAAAAGGGGATCTTGTTCAAAATAGTGTTATCCTTGCTTGGGTTTTATGTTTCTTAACATACTTGTGATTAGTTTGTTTTTGTGATACCTTTCCTTTCTGTCAGTAACTGGAAGGGCTGATTAGATCCAGTCTGCTTGATTTTTGGGAGGGAAGAAAAAAACCTGTAGATTTTGATTTTTTGACTATTTCATATGAGGGAATTGAGGACCTGGAGAATAAGAATCCTTTCAGATAATCAAAATAGACACAGTTGCAAACTCTTTTCCTTTGTGTGTTTTCAGTGGAAGAATGAAATATTTTAAAAGAGAAAACAGCTTGGTGTGTTTGCTAAAAATAAAAGCTTGAACACTGAAAAAATCTACTCATATATAGAATGCTGGTGTTGGAATAGGTTGTGCAGGAGGGTCAGAGCATGAACATTTGGAAGAGGGCTGACAAATACAGCCTGAATTATTCCAAGCCCTTCCCTCCTTCCCCCAAAAAGAGACACCTTCTCCTCCAAAAAAAATTGAACAATTGTTTGTACAAGGACATGTCGCTGGTAGTAAAGAACTGACAAATGATAAGAGATGAGTGAAATTTCATGAATCAACTTGGAGAAGGTTTTAGTTCATCTAGACCAAAAAACCCCAACAAAACCAACAACAACAAACAAACAAAAACCCCACCAAAACAAGAGACAAAACAAAAAACAAGCCACAAAAAAAAAAAAAAAAAACCCACCAAAAAAACCACAACACATGGAGAAATTCTGACATTTGCCTAACTTTGTGACTCTGTCAGGGATACTGCAGCAAATTCAGTGTTACATTTAGCAGCACTTGGGAACTGAATTAGGTTGCTAAGCTTGTTAGCACATGAAAAAGTATTATGTTAGTAAAAATCAGCCACTCTTTGCAAACAACCCTGAAGAGGAAGTGCATTGTTTTATGTCCTAATTATGTCAGTCATTTGATTTTAACATTCAGGGTTAAATGGAAAAAAAGGCAGTTTTCAAAGGAAACTTTGAAGTAGACAAGAGAAGTTGAAAGAATATATTGACACCTGCAGTACATGATTTCATTTTGAAAGAAAAAAAAACCACATAAAGACCCAAGAAATACAAGGGTGCAGTATACTAATGATGGGAACAGAATCTAGTAAAATAACAGAAAAAAATTCCCTCTATTTTTAGTTCTCACCATGTGTGTAAACAGCCGCAGGTGCCTGCAGATGAGTGTGTGCTTTTGTTACTTTGATCCAGTTTCAATGAATTTAGTATCTCTGCACAAGCTTGTATAGAAGGAATGAAGAACACAGATTAATAACATGGAAATTTCATTTTCAGCCACCTGCCTAATTGAATAATTATAAGTCAAATGATCTAATGATCAGTATTATTTTCACAGCTTAAGGTGATGAAGTTTCAGGATGAGTTAGAGTCTGGGAAAAGACCCAAGAAGCCAGGCCAGAGTTTTCAGGAACAGGTTGAACACTATAGAGACAAGCTGCTCCAGAGGGTAAGGACTGTTCTTTATGTTTGCCTCTGATTCTGTGATAGGCTTTTATTGAGTTTATTGAATGTAAGTGGCTTTGAACATAACACATGGTTCTTGTTAAAATACTACTGTAATGTCAAACTGCATGTCTGAGTCCAAGTGCTTTCTGCAGAATACACACAATCTCCTTTTTTAATCCAACTCCTCTAGTGTGTCCCACTGTACAGGTGGGTGTCATAGTGTAAATAGAAACCTTAGAGACCCACTCCTGGATCTACTGCATGAAGCAAACTGTTAGGTGTGGGAAAGGAAAGGGACAGCTCTCAATTGAAGATGTTCATCAGACTTCTCATTTTGCTTTTAGTAATAGATCTGTTGTGCTAAAGGCTTCCCAAGGCAGGGAGAAAATAGTTTTAAGCACCGTATCTGTTTCTGATTCTCCAGTGTCTAAGTTTCATGAATAATTCCAGCGCATCCATTCACCCAGATGTGACTAATTCTGTACCATGACCATTTTTGGAAGACCCCTCTGGACTATGGAGTCAGAATAATTTTAAAAGTTAACATCTTATATGTGATATAATGTGACCTTAAACCTTTGAAACATAATGAAAAAAAATATCCTCTTTGGACATGGCATTTAATGAGGGGGGATAAGTGATGGTTGCTTTTCTCATCTGGTTTTACAGCCTGACAGATCAGTGATAGAATTAGGTACCCATGCAGTTCCTTGGAAGCTAAATACAAATGAGCAGTTTGCACCAGGGGTTTTTCTGTCACTTGTTATTTGTATTATTTGGTGCTCAATATCTAATTCCCAGTACCATGAAGAAAGAGACTTTTAAGAATTAGGTAAACTAATCCCTGAAGGAGATGTACACATTGGAGGTTGATGTTTGCAGTTAAGACTTTATAAGGCTTTTATAATTTTCTTTCTAAATGTAGTTATACCATAAAAGTTTCTACTTTCTTCATATTTTCTGTTGAAGAAATGATTTGTACAGTAAGCACAGAATGCGTAGTAAGAGAGTAGCTTAAACAAACAGAAGTTGATAATAACAGTCCTGATAAAATTTTAGATGGCTTGTGTTGAATTAGTTCAACCAGCTCACAATATTTTTGGATTTTTAATAATTGTCTCTTTCACTTTCAAGAAAGAAAGAAATATTTAATGATATTTATAATCATTCTTTAAAACAATAGCAAGTCTGTTGTTAAGGGAATACCTTCATCTTTTGCTTTAATGCCATAGAGTTAGTTTTTGTAACAGTAATGTAATACTGATCCTGATTACATTTCCCATGACCTTGGTGACTGGTCATTCTTTTTTGTCAAACTTATAATAAGCTTTCCAACAGTCATTTCCCAGAAGTATTGTATATTGTTTAGAGACTAGAAATTTAGTGCTATTCAAAATACTTTTTATTCTTATTTATCAAGATGAAATAAGTAGTTTTGCTGTCAAATAAACCTGGCACATCTTGAGAGTGCAGTGATTTTAGAGATACCTAACAGCAGTTTGTAAGAACAGGTGTAAGGATAAGGGACACTTGCAGGTTTCGCTGCTGAGTCTTCCCTGTAAAAAGAATGTGAGACTAGATGAGTATAAATGTCCTGGTGTTTCCTGCACTTACGTTATCTCCCCTCCCTGTACTGTTTTTTCTTCTTTTTTTTTTTCCCCCCAGCATCCCCCTTTTCTTCTATTTAGCTAAATCACCCCTTCTTTATCTTCTTTATGGGGTATTCAGGGAATATCTGTTTATTTTTTGCCATGGAATTGATTTTTTTAAATGAATGATCAGTACTAAAAACCACAGCATCTGATCTCTGTGTTCAGTCTTGCTGATGAGGTTTATTTTTGTATGGTTAATTTTGTATTTGACAGACAGACTCGGTGTGCTCAGGATATATATTTTCTTTCAAAATGGTCCTGTTGATACCTAGAAATGGACTACAGTTGTTTGTTTCTGACAGAGTAGATGTTACTGCAGAATCTTGTTTGGTTTTTTGTCTTTAGATAGCTTCTGGTTGTGAGAGTATATGAATTTTCAGTATGGATTAATGAGGATGAATGCACATGTTTAAAGTACAAAGCAGTTCCTGGTATTTGTTTAATTTAGTTTAGAAAGTCCATTACAGCTGTAATATTTCCCTGAAATTTATAACATTGAAGACTGTTCATTTCCAGTTAGATATTCAGATTTTCTCACACAGGGTATATCCCTCATGGTTTTGTTAGTTTGTGTTACAGTAAATGTTTGTGCTGTGTCCCAAGCAGGAGCAAAGGGCTGGCGAGCTGGGAGGGTGTGACCCTTAGTTCAGATCATGTGCTGTATTCCAGCAGTGCTCACTGCTTTTATGCTGTTTGTCATTAGCTGGATTGCCTCTAATAATTATTCACACTTTATCTGAAATCATGATGCTTCTGATAATCTAGGAAAAAGAAAAAGAGATGGAAAGAGAACGGGACAGAGACAAAAAGGACAAGGAAAAGTCTGAGACCAGGTCTAAAGATAAGAAGGAGAAAGAGGAATGTACACCAACACGAAAAGAGAGGTATGGCTCTCCTTGGACTAAAGTGGATGGGGGAAACCCTCACGGTATCTTTGTAGGCAATGGCAGCCTTGAAATTACCTTGCATCACACATCTGATTTTAAAAGCAAAACACAAAACTACCCAATGAAACAAAAACCCAAACAAAACCCACGCTTAGGCTCCTAAAACAGGCTCCAAAATGTTAAAGGAATTGTCATTTTTACCCTGCCCCGAGGGAGGTACCACTTCCCTCTGAACAGAGTTGCCCCTTAGCTCATTTATGCCCTGGGCAAGCATGGTAGAATGATTACCAGTTGCAAATGGGGTTAACTGTCTTGTGGCAGGGAGTTCCCTGCAGTGCCTCAGTCAGAAAAGTGTCCTGAGGACAGCCCACAAGTGATGTGCAGTGGTTTCAGTGTTACTCATCCCGCAGTGCAGATCCTTCTGAACAGTTGGGTTTGGGGCGGCTGATTGGACACTGATCTTCTCATGCTTGCACAGCCAAACTCTGCCGCGCTTCTAAGCGTAGCTGTGGTGAAAGGCCTTGCTTTTCAGGGAGCTGCGACAGAATGTGTTTACACTACCACATGACTCACAGGCCGTCATTTTTTTCAAGCAGAGAAAATCTGTTGCACACGTTAAACTCGATTTTTTGTTTTGATAATAAAAAGCCTACAATATCTTAATTACTTACGAGTAGCTGACGTGCCGTTGGCTAAAGCAAAGCCCTGCAGAAAGAACAGCTGTTCTGACTGTGTTTTCCCTCCCGCGTGCCCGTGGCGGCGCGGGCAGGAAGAGGCGGCACAGCGCTTCCCCCAGCCCGTCCCGCAGCAGCGGCAGCCGCCGAGCCAAGTCGCCCTCGCCCAAATCCGAGCGCTCCGAGCGCTCCCACAAGGAGAGCTCCCGCTCCCGCTCCTCGCACAAAGACTCTCCCCGAGACGTCAGTAAAAAAGGCAAAAGGTGAGCTGGTATCTTCTCTGTTTCAGGAAGCTGGTGGCTGTGTGTGGCTGGGGTTTGGGGGGTGTTTGAGCAGAGCGCCTTTGGCACTCAGGTACTTGTCTCACGGTGCTCTGTAGTGCACGTCCCTCGCCTTTGGGCGCTGGGGTTGGGAGTGCACACAGCCTCCTGCCCCCGTAGTCCAGACTCTGCTCTGCTGTGCTTTTGTTCACCTGTTCACCGGTGATTTTAAGAAATGCTGCTTTAAACTAGAGCACCTTGCAGCTTTCTTAACTTTTTATTTTCAAATAAGTCTTCTGTAGTCCTAAAATTTCTGTAGCCCTTCTATAGAACCTCTCAAATTACAGTGACCATGCAGCCTTTCACTGATGATTAGCTTACATGAAGCTTCTCACTCCCATAGTTTGTTTTTTAAGGGAAAAAAATCAGAAACTGCTTATAGGGTTTTATTTCCAAACTAGATATTTCGTAACCTCCACTCTGACACAAATATCTGTCTTCTGTTAATGTTAAACTTGAGGTGAAATTTTACTGTTCTGCTAGTGCTGCTGTAACTTGAAAGTTCACCTCCCACTTCTTTTAGAGGTATCGAATCTCTTACTGATAGAGAATTCTCTCAGTCAGGCTGAGGAAAACTCCCTTGATGGTGTTGAAAAAGTCATAGTACAAACTACAGTATTCTTGTGTTTATATAAATAAGGATTTCAAATAAAAGTAAAATAGTAGTTGAGATTTTATTTTTTTTCTTAGTTAATATGATGCTCATTCAGTTTTCATTATATTAGGTCAATGTATTAGTTATGGGTTAGATGACAAGTTTATTCGATGTGCCTTCTTTTTCTGTGGAGTTGCATCACAATCTGAATATGCTTGCTGAGAATCAAAAGTATTTCATTGTAACACAGTTGAACATAGTTTTTCACTTCTGTATGGACATAGGCTTCAATTCATACAAGAGCCAAGCTGGTTGAGGCTTGTGTGAAGGGCTGTGAATTCCTGATATGGGTTTAAGGACATGAGCGTGTGTTATTTTTCATGTGGATTCTAAGCACTGGAGTTAAACCCAAAATACTCTGAAAACCTTATAATGCAAAAATGGCCTTTTTCTCAAAAGCAGGGTATCATTCTGTTACTTTCCTTATTAGGGGAAAATATTTTCTACCTCTTTTGGCTTAATGAATTAATACAAATAACTTCAGGAAAAGGTGCTTTTATCTGTTAGTATTTGACATAAAACTTTTCTGCAGGTCGCCATCTGGCTCCAGGACACCCAAAAGATCAAGAAGATCACGATCCAGATCCCCTAAAAAGTCAGGGAAAAAATCCAGGTCTCAGTCCCGTTCTCCTCACAGATCTCACAAGAAGTCAAAGAAGAGCAAACACTGACATTGTTAATATTTTTTATGATGCTGTCACTTACTGGAAATGCGGTTTTGTTTTTGTGCCTGAACAGTCTGTTTAAAAACAAAAAAGCATTCCTGATTATTTTTTTTTGTGAATGCACGTGTATACTCATGAGTATCGGCATCTGTAGACCTGTCATTGTTTTATATTGTACAAAATATCTTCATTGTGACTATTTCCGAAAAGAAACATTTTTGTGTTTAGGAGTTTCATCAGAAATGTGTGTAACTGATCTGCTGGCAGTAGTGATATTTTGTTTTTAGATTGTTGTGACATAGCAGAAATAACCCAAATGTTCCCCCTTTTTGTAGCTTTGACAATTTGAATTAGATTTCAAATAAAATCTGAACAGAAAATGACAATGTTGTTTTCTTGCCCCAGATCCTTAAGGCAGTGTGGAGTTTGTTAGGAAGTGCTTCAGAAGTGTATTTCAGATAGTTCGGTGCAGTGTGGCTCTGTTCCTGCTCTCAGTGCTTTGACTGTCCAGGTAAAGGCACCTTCTCAATCCAGTGGATGGGGTTTCTTTCCTGCTGGGAGATTTTACTGTAAGAAGAGTCAAGCAGTCTGGTACCTACCCTGATAAGCTTTACAGGTAAATCTTTGCTTCCTATGTCTCCATTTGAATCACAGGGAATATTTATAACACCACTGTAATGTTTTTGTTTGTTTTTAAAAAAGGGCCTCTGACACATCCTCTGGGGGTGTGTGTGTAGCACATGTGGGATGTCTCAGTAACAAGCCACCTTTGTGGCACACATGGGGAACACTAAAGGACAGCAAGCCTGAGGCTCTGTGATTTCTTACAGATACAATATAGATGTAGATATAGTCATTTCAGCCTTCAGTACACTCTTGTTTTCTAGAACTGATTTTTCCTGCAAAGGGACAACTTTTACATTATTTTATTGAATGTATTCCTCTGTTGTGAAAATTATTCGAGATGGGGAAACTAAATTTTATTACGTGTTTTATTAATATTTTTGATTCAAGAGGCAGTTTAACTTCTTTTTTAGTGTTAGGCTTTCCCTTCTCCAAACCTCTTCTGTGTGTGTTAGGCATTGATGTGGCTTTAAATTGCATCACCTTACCATGCAGTCTTTCTGTGGGTGGGAGAGGGGGAGGGGTGAGAAACAGGGAGGGTTCAGTGTTTATATGTGGAGGTGTGGGGAGATGGTAATAAAAATATAAAATCAAAAGGGATCTGGCCTCTAGTGAACTGTTTGTAAAAGCCAAAGCTGTGCTTAGCTGCAGGCACAGAGTGCTGGATGAGGGCCTGCTGTTACCTTGCTGGTACATTGGTGTATCCACAGGCTTTGGGGAAAACCTGTTGGACATATAAATAGCCTCACTGGCTGCACTTCCAGAAGCAGGATCTAAAAGGTCTTACCAAAAAAAAAAAAATTCTCTCTTTTTTTTCCTGATGAGAGACATTGTTATAAGATTATGTAAATTGTTGTATATGTGAGAATTAACTAGGCAATTCTCATTGCTAGTGAGAAGTCTGAAGTGATCTGGAGCACTGAAAATATGAAGAATGCATGCATACTGTAAAGACTTTCTTAGAATGAGTATTGAATAGATGCATTGATAATGCGAAAATAATACACCTTTTATCTGCTTGTAATACATTATAAAGAAGCTGGTTTAGAAATATGCAGAATTTATTTTTTGTATTTTTTTTCTCCCTGCAACATAAGGTGTTTCAGGATAGAATTCAGCAGAGATTTTGGTTGCTAAACNACCTTTTTTTTTTTTTTTGGGTAAATGCTGTGTGTTCATACCTTGCACACTGGCACAGACCAGATGAGGCTTTCTAGAGGGAAAAGGAGGTACTAAAATCAGTTGGGGACAGGGAGAATCCTAACTGTGCAGTGGGAAGATGATCAGTTCCAAATAACTTCATTACTTTTACCTTGTAGCTGTTTATAAATGGAGGAGTGATAAATGTCAGTGTTCTGGGTCAAGTGAGACTAAAGATGCTTTGCCACAGGAGTATTTTATCTGCAGAATCAATTGTATATTTCATTTAATAGCTAAAAACCCTCAGGGTAGAAAATCACTTAGCATTTTCAGGTACTTTTCAATAATTAATTTTCATTTCAGCTTTTATAAAATTCTCATCAGTGATTATAGAAAGCTTAAGCCAAGTAGCAAGAGATCTAAAGGAGCACATCCATTAGGGTTTATTTTGTAACTGCTCTATTATGCAATGCCTTTTTCAGTACCTGCTCTCTCAATACCATTGTCATACCTCTTGTTCTTTGCTTTGAGTCCTGGGCTCTAAAACAGCTGTTCTTACCTAGTAGTCTCTTTAGAGCAATTAAGAATCTGTATCCTTCACTGTTTTGCCTGGGTTTTTTGCCCTGTAGAAAAGAGTATCTTTTGATCCTGTTTAGTCTTAATTTCCTCCTGCTTTTGTACTTTTGTTTGTAGCTTGGCTTTTCCACAAAAGCGGAAGGGGGGCGGCATCTGGGAACAAATATTTTGTAAAAGATGCAAAGTGTTACTGATGACTTAAAATTAGGCTGCTTATGAAGTTCATTGTACTGTAGATCGCATTGCAGTGACAAGGACCAGTCGCTGTGTGTCATTACTATGTGACCTGTGTTTCTGCAGCCTTTTGGGGTGAAGTGCTGAGTGGGTAATGTAAATAACTGATCTGGGATTCAGGAAGTAGCATTCAGATGAATCCTTGTGAAATCAAGTCCTGCCCTGAGGAGGTGTGGTCCTGTGTCTCCCGATGGTTACTGTGGTTGGAGAGGAAGAGCGAGCCCATGATGCTCTGAGACCCCTCAGTGTGCGAGCGTCCAGCTCTTCACTTTGGGAGGGTGTGGAGACACGAGTGGGCGACAGCTGCTCTCCTGCTGCTGTAGGGAAACCAGAGGGAAATGTTCATGCTTCAGTGTTTAGGCTTGTCCAAAGCAGAGAAAGTGAGTTCAGCTTGTACAGCCCGGGTCTGGCCTGGCTGAGAACCCCCACGCAGCCTGAAGAGTGGGGTGACCTCAGGAAGGGAATGTCCGTGGTGTGTTCCCAGATCCGTGCTGCACGCTGCCATTCTGAGGCGCTTTGGTGAAACCTGCCCTGCTCTCCTGGGCATCCCAGTGCTTATGGGAAGGCCTTCAAGGGACACAGCTGCAGGTGCATCTGCCCTGAGCCAGTCCCGGCCCCGGGAGTGTCTCCACAAGGCCTGGTCAGGCTCAGTGCTGACCTGTGGGGCCTGTGCTGCTGCAGGAAGCTACATAGAGCCTCCTTGCAACAATTCAGATCTTCCCAGTGTTACAGAAATGTTTGTATCTGAGCTGCCTCTCTTAAACTCTGACTTCTTTGATTTCCCTGCACAGCAGCTACATGTATTTTTTGTAATACTGTTTGAGGAAGAGTTGGTTTCTGAACATCAGTGTCAGGTTATTATTCAGACACTGTACACGTGCATGTGGTCTCCCCCCACCTCCCCTTTTCAGGTCTTGAAGTGTAAGAATCAACAACCACTTAGGAACAAGGATAACTAATCCATGTTTTCCATAGTGTGTATTTAGAATCGCAGCTATCACTGATGTGAGTTCATCTGTCCCGGTGACAGGAGAGCAAAGAGTTCATGTAATGCCTTAAAAACTTGAATGCTGGTATGAGAAAAGCAAGATCAGCCACAAATGGCAAATCTGTTCTCTCTCTAATCACTTGAGGCAGCTTGCTTGTGGGGTTTTCCTCCACAGGCATTGATAGTGCTTTAGTGGAATTAATGCTTTGAATAAATAAAAATGAGAAGCATTGCTGTATTGCAGATGGACTAAGGTCTGAACTTGGGGGTTTTAGATAGGTAGTTTGCTGCACTTTTGTACAGCTGTGTGAGGAGTTTGGGGTGGGAGGGTTCTCAGCTATTCTCAGTCTACCTTGAATACTTAAGGTAAATATTCTAGAGGAGAAGACAGCAATTGTGGAATAACCTAGATGAGAATTTTACAGTTACCTTCTCTTAAAATCAAGCACTGTTCAGTATCAGTCAAGCTACTCAGCATCATAAGATTTATCAAATTACAAACCTGATATTGTCCAATTTTATCAGTTTACTTTTCTGGATAAGGCTGCTGAGATCATTAACTTGTATTTTATTTAAACAGCTCATAGTAGTATTTTAAAATTTCTTTTTCTTATTGCTGCATGCGTTGTTGCAAGACTTCCAGTACTTTGGTAGTTCTTGCTGCTGCTGGAGCTGCTGCTCCTCAATTTGTAAGCCACTCTTGTAAGGATCACTAAAATGCTAATTTAATTTTGTCCAAATCTCTTTCCCCTGTAGGATACAGAAGTCTTAAACAATTGCATATTATTTTTTCTTCCACCTGCTTCTGTCTGTACAGTGTTGGCTGTCATGGGTGAGCCTGTGCCATTTGCCACTTCTGATGTCTGATCTTGTGCTGGGATGTTCTACAGCGTAACTCTATCATAAGCTGGAAAGTTCTGTGTTTGTGGTTATTTAAAGAGGAAATGGTAGTTTCACACTGACTTTTTTGTCTTACTTGCTTTTGGGTTTGTATTTTATACAGAAAATTTTCCAATTGACATGGCAACAATAAAATTGTCAGTTTGCTGATATCCAGAAATGGTTCTATTTTTAACCTGGAGGAGAGCAATGTTCGTGCCTGTTATGCATGAACAGTTCCTTGGCCTCAGCAGCTCTTCAGCTGCTCGATGCTGTTCTGCCTGCGTTGTCCAACCCTAATGGCCGCTGCTGTTCCTCTGTAAACAGTGACCTCTGTGCTCCTCTGCCTCATTAATGAGGCACGGGCTGCTCACTCTGGTTGTGTGTAGAAATGTCTCTGGAACGAAGGGAGCTGCCCCTCGGGCGCGGCAGGGACAGGGCGGTGAGGAGCAGCTCGTGGGCACGGGCAGCGAGGGCCCGAGCGCGGGCAGGGCTGCAGTGGCACCTTGAGTGCTGTGGCTGCGCCGTGTACGCCTTGGTGCTGCTTTTCCAGCCTTCCCCGTGCCTCTTGTTCTCTTCTCACGTCCTTTCTGCCACGTTGTTTGACAGCTTGCCCTGTGGAAGGGGTGAGCGGGCCCAGCGTGGGCAGGGCAGGAAGGAGGTGCAGAACTGAGGCCATCCCTTCGCAGCCGTGAGCTGTGACAGGCTCTTCCTTTCTCCTTCTCTCCCTTTTGCTCCGGGAACACTTGGACACAGCACTCAAACCTGACAGGAGCAAAGGCCTCCAAGATAATTTAGGTTCTGCAACATCTGTGAAAGATGAAAAAGAGGAAAGAGACCTCAGATACCCCCACGAGATGGGAGGGGCTGGGATATGAACTCTTGATGTTAGAGGCCAGAGTATTCCTTTGGGATAGATTACAAATCCCAGTTACTGAGAATCTCCACTTAGAGCTCAGAGTTCTAAACACGGGATATTTTGATATCCCTGGACCTTGCTCTATTTTTACTCTTGTGTGGATTGGGGAACTTCTAGCTGTTTGTCTTAAATACAGACCATCAGTTTGACCCTTCAAGACCTTGTTAAGAGATTGCCTGCAAGCAAGTGTGGAATGTGTTTCCTGAATCTTTCTTGGCCTCCTGAGGCTCGACCTAGGTCTGAGATTAGAGCTTGTGTATAGTAACTATGCCTGCAGAAAGGTGAGCAAGGAGAAAGGGTAAGCATAAGGTCTGTGTAAATCTTCCACAGAAAGATTTAACCTGGCAGAATTTCTTAATGCTGTATGAAAAACTGTTCTTGTTTTAAAATTTAGCTGGCGTGGGAAGAGGAGGGTGGAATTGATGCATACAGTTTGGATTTGTGGAAGATGAAGCAGCCTGTGCCTGGGATTGAACTTTCAGGATCATTACCAGCAAACAGAATCATCACCAAAGCCATCACTGGGAGTAGAAACTGGTTTTCGTCTTTTTTGAGCCATGATAAAGAGGTACAGCTCTGGTGTTTCAGGAATGATTTAGCCAAATGTTTTCACCTGCTAGATCCTGCTAGAGCGAACACTGACCACACTTGCAAATAGAAGTTCAGGAGGGTAGAGATGAATCTTCTGAACCATATCTATCATTATGATATGGTATAAAGGTTTGCACTGCTGCTGATACTGGGCATTTTTACCACGAAATCTGCATCTCTTGGATTAGTGGTGATTTTTTTTTCCTGGCATTTCAGGTTATCTTCCTTGTGCTATGAGAAAAGAACAGTCTGCTGATTAACTGAATGGAGACTTTTGCCTTGGGCAAATTCTGGAAAAGTATTGGCTATAAACTTTTAAACATGAGTCTGGGATTGGATTCTGACTATTGTGTGAACTAAGGGGCTGGAGATTCTCATCCTCTGTTTTTGCACAGGGTAATTGTACTAAACAAATTAGAAAAAAAAAGAAAAAGAAAGAAGATAAATTTGTAATAAAACCTGATTTAAAGGCAGTTTCACCAGGGGAAAACTCACCTTTCATGCTAGCCTGCAGGAAGTCTTCACTGTAGTATGGAGTAGAAATATTAAAATGCTACAGCTAGAGAGCCCCCTTTTTCTCAAATCCTTGGGATTTTCAAGAGTAATTAGTGAATGATTTATGTTACTCTGAGTTTTGAAGAGATGCAATGGATTAATTTCAAGAACCTTCCTAGACAGTCATTTATAGCACTGTTACTTATGAGAGAACGTACTTTGTATGTTACTTATGAGAGAAACTGATTTCTCACTCTTTTGCCTGAAGGTCTGTGTTTGAATTTTTAGACGAGGATTGGCAACTCTTTTCCCTGGGATTTAAATTTGTCCAGTCTATAGGGAAATGAGGAGCAGCTAGTTTGCTCTTATCACCTGAGAGCTTAGATCCCAGGGAACAGTGTGTGTGGCTTCTGCCTGCTGCCCTCGGGAGAGGAGAGGCAGGTGAGGCCTCTGGGCAGCTGAAGGGCTCCTGGGCATGCCAGGCCGGGGGCTGGAGGGTGCTAGGACAGCCATTACCCCAGGATCACGGGTTTCGTTAGAGGGAGTTTAGAGATGCCCCAATGTGTGGGGCTGAGGTAGCTCCTAAGTGTGACCTGCTGAAGGTTTGGGAAGCTTTGGATGTGAAACAGCGCATTGCCCGTTGTTTTAAAGGTACATGGCTATAAAAGTAGAATCTTTTCATTTCCTTTAGAACTTGAACCAGTTACACAACAGCTGAAAAAAGATTTCTAATTTTAATAAAAGGCAAATAGAGACTAATCTACTCTGCACTGTCCCCGGGACATTTGTAAAGTTCTGGAATTCCTTCAGCTGCACAAACAAAAAATTATAAATATTTATTGAAATGAAGTTTATTGAAAATGTCACCTGTGCAACTGAAAGTGAACATGAAAGAGAAACTGGCATGGAAGGGAACAGCTTGTTAAAGACAGGTTGTCCAGTTGGCTTTTATTTTCTGGTTTACGAGTGGCTGCTTTAATTTCAGTCCCTGCCAGCTGCTTTTGCACACACAGTTCAGAAGGGACATCCAAGAGAAAATGGATACTTTAGGAGGCAGATTGTGGCAGCCATCACTTAATGGCATGGCTGCAGAAGGATTCAAGATTACTGGAAAAAAAAGTGTGTTTTGAGGGAAATCAGCTGCCGCTGCTGCATGGCATGTTGAATATGCTGTTAAGACATCATGCCCAATTCTAAAAGAAGGGTGCAAAATACAAACACCTGCAATTGTAAATGCTCCTGTACAGATACTTCTCACCCACCTCCAGTGGTGAGACCAAAATACAGTCTTAAACCAATTCATAGGTTTCCCAAGTTTTGAGAGCTACTCAATTTTGTGTAAATTTTGTTCACATTTTGTGATCTATAATTTGTGCTTTAGTTTTAAGAATCTCACTTTTGGGCAATGTTTGAGGAATTCAGGATCTTTATTTATCCTGAATGGATTACACTAGATACAGGACTATTTAATCAGCACCCAGAACTTATCTCACACTAGGTACATAACAGCATAAATCCCCATCTTTTAATTCCTTTAAAAGATAAAATCTTGCTCAAGTTTGACTTCAGGAAAAACTTCTTGTGCCCATTACATGCTTGTGAACATGAGAAAGGCAAATCTTAAAGCATGAAAAAAATAGAAAATTGGGAAGTGTTCCAGTAAGGATGAAACCTTTTTCAGCCCCATTGCTTAAATGAAGGGATGTCATGGAGGGGATCTTGGAGAATTCTGACTGGGGCAGTATCACTTCGAGGGAGGAAGAAATTCAGCTAGTCAGGATTTGGGTTGCCTAAATATTACATGTAAAATTCATAAACATAGTTACTAAATAAAAAATACTAAACTGTAACATAAAATATTTAAGTATTGAATGAAAAAGAATTCCTCCCCCCCTATATTTTAAATTGGGGCATTTTAATTGCAGGTACTTATCTCTCATTTACACATTGCTGGCTGTAGAGTTTGAGGTAAATACAGCCACCCTACTTCTGAGTTTTGTTGTGTGTAACAATCTGCACTGGAAAAGGAGCATTCTCTTCTGCTCCTTAAAGGAAAGTACATGTAATTGTCAAAAAACAAAGCTGGCCTGGAAAGACGTGTTGGGGCTTTGAATTTTACTTTTTGGATGATGAATTTTGTTTTTTGAAGAAAGGAAACTTTTTATTATTTTACATGGGTGATCTAGTATACTGAAATCAGTGAGCCTAAAATAGATTGACATGAAGTAAAATAGAGGGTGGAGAATGTACACTGAAGTGCCTGAATATATTTGTGAAGAGCTGTATTTGTTCAGCTGCAAGTGTTCCTCTTTCACACACTTTCTGTGCCTCTTAGCATTTTTTATACTTATGTTTCTTTGCCATATATGTTTCTAATGCTTTGCAACATATGTATGAAGGATTTTAAAAAACCAACCAAACAAAGCCCCTAACTTGTGAATTGAAATTTGGCTGTATAAATCTCTTCCATATAAACTTATTCAATATTCATTGATATTGAGTTATTCAAAGTGGTAACTTGACTACCAGGTCCGAAATTTGTGGGAAGATCAGATAAAGGTGCTGCACTGAACCTGATTGATTGTGGTTGTGCTGTGCGTGGGTACTTGGATCCACCTGCACAGATAAATACCTCCAGTGCTCCAGTTTGGAAAAGTAAGATTCTGTTTAACAGCACGTAGATCTTAATTAAAATTAAGATCTTAAATTAAAGAGCTGCTGGGCCTCGTGCTTTCCTCGTTGTGTTGGAGCAGTTTGATGAAGGCAGCGTTGCTGTCAGTACTTCTGCACTTGCAGATTCACAGACACGGAACCACTGTGGAACAGCAGGGAAGGTGCAGAATCCAATTACAGCTTTTCATGTTTGGGTTTACTGATTATTTTTACCATTTCAGATGTTATACCTGCAGTTCATGTTTGCTTGGCGTTATTTGTTACTTGCTAAATTTTAAATGCTGTAAGAACTGCAGCTGGCAGGATTTTTCAGAAAATTTCATGTCTCTCTTCAACCGAGTGAAATGGAAAGAAGGGATTAATTTGAACTTCATGGTATTGTAATGATTTTTCACTGCCATGAATTGGTTTTGCTCCCTGTAGTCTCTGTCCTTTATTGCATTAGCACTCCAGAACAATAGTGGTGGGAGATATTGCTTTATGAACTCCAGTGTCTCAGTACTGCCGTTGTCATTCACCATTTAATATAGGCTAATGGATGCTACTACAGACCATTCCAGAATGAAGAAGAAACATTTCTGCTTTAGCTAGGTGATGGTCACTTCATCTGTAGTGAGCATGGAAAGCCAAATAAGTATTTGATGTGAACCTTTATAAAAATATATTAAAAAAAGCAGAAGTCTTATGTGAAGAACTCATGGATTAGAACTAAAGAATAAAATAACTGCAAGAATTTTATGCTACAAGATGCTCCAGAGGTTTATTATTTTTCATTATATACTGTTTCAAGAGTTACAAGTCAATAGTTTTAAGCTCTTCAGGATTTAACTGCACATTTCTTTTGCCAACTAGATACAAATAACTTGTACACAATGTGGCTTTAAAGACTTCCTCTGGAGCACTGCAGGGTAAAAAAATGGCTTCTCCTTCCCCCTCACTTTTGATGAAATAGGGACTTTTTCATGAATATTTAATGGCTATTAAAAGTCTGCTATTAACAAATTACTTCTGTATGAAAAGTCACGGTGACATTTAGACGCTGCCCCCAGGGTCACTGGTAGCCTGTGGGACGGTTCGGGGCTGGCCCGTGTGGTTTGATGGCCGTGTCGCAGCCGGGCCAGGCTCAGGGTGGCACTGGTGTCGCACAGCAGGGGAGCTCCCTGCTCCCGTCCCGCGGCCGCCCTGCCCCGACAAGGCTCGGAGGAGCGAGCAAAGAAGAGAGAAGCCCTCCTGCTACCGATCTTACCCTTCGCTTTGAGGCTGGAAGGGGCTTAGAAGTTTTTCCAGAAAGGCAGCTTGGCTGTTAATATCCCTGCAGAAAATGTGGGAGGAGTATTGAAATTCTTTTGATAAGGGATATGAAGATTGCTTACACATTTAGCTCCTTCATCCTCTTGTACTGTTTTCTTGGCTTTATTAAACAGTGTCCTACAAGGCAAGACACACACCGGGTGAATTTGTGCTTTATCTGTTTTCTGAGTGTAAAAGCTTTTGCTGCAGTGTCAGATCCGTGCTGTTAATAAACATTCCAGCAAAATCTCACCGGTGTCATCTGTAGTGGAGGGATTGTTCTGAGCCAGGGGCAGCCGCCCAGCAGCTCCCGGCTGCCCGGGGAGGTGGGCCGTGTATATCTCTGCATGGTGGGAAAGGCTGCACCAGTGCGAAAGCTGCTGGGTAGAGAAAGCAACGGACAGGAGAGAGCCGCCAAACGCTTCTGTAACTCGTGAGCAGCCCCGGAGCGCTCCCAGCCCGGCCGGGGGCGGAGGAAACCGCTGAGAAAATTCCGTAAGAGTCACTGGGCATTGCCGGAAGCCCATCGGGAACCCTGTGTCCCACAGGTGCGCTGTCCCCGCGGGATGTCCCTCTGTGCCCTTGTCAGGAGCGTTTTGGGGATGTGGTCGTCTTTAAGGCACCGGTGCTGCCTGGAGCCGCACCACTGCTTACGCCGCCCTTCACGCAGCGCTGCGTCTCCGGGACACAGGAGAAAGCCCTGCCCGTTCTGAGTCCCACCTGGGGCACGGAGTTTGCGGCCCATCGCCGGCAGCTGCCGGCTCGGTGCTGGCGTGGGCGGGCGGCAGGAGCAGGGCCGGGGCAGGAGCGGGGCCGCGCTGGGCTCGGGGCTGGGCTGGCTGCCCGCGGGCCGGGGCAGCACCACGCTCCGGCCGCTCCACGATCCAAGGGGCGGCCCG
>VXBQ01004164.1:813506-876419 GCA_013400175.1 Phainopepla nitens | reverse complement strand
CACCTGGCGCTCGGGCTCGTCCTTCTTCGGGGAGCTCTTCAACCAGAACCCCGAAGTCTTTTTCCTCTACGAGCCGGTGTGGCACGTCTGGCAGAAGCTGTACCCCGGTGACGCCGTCTCGCTGCAAGGGGCGGCCCGCGACATGCTGAGCTCCCTGTACCGATGCGACCTCTCCGTCTTCCAGCTCTACAGCACGGCGGGCGCCGGCAAGAACCTCACCACGCTCGGCATCTTCGGAGCGGCCACCAACAAGGTCATCTGCTCGTCGCCCCTCTGCCCGGCCTATCGCAAGGAGGTGGTGGGCATGGTGGACGACCGGGTGTGCAAAAAGTGTCCCCCGCAGCGCCTCAGCCGCTTCCAAGAGGAATGCCACAAGTACCACACGCTGGTCATCAAGGGCGTACGTGTCTTTGACCTGGCCGTCCTCGCCCCGCTCATGCGGGACCCGACCCTGGACCTCAAAGTCATCCACCTGGTGCGGGACCCCCGGGCCGTCGCCAGCTCCCGCATCAAGTCCCGGCACGGCCTCATCCGGGAGAGCCTGCAGGTGGTGAGGAGCCGGGACCCCCACATCCACCGCATGCCCTTCCTTGATGCTGGCCACAAGCTGGGCGGGAAGAAGGAGGGGGGGGGCGGCTCGGACTACCATGCCCTGGGCGCCATGGAGGTCATCTGCAGCAGCATGGCCAAGACCCTGCAGACTGCTCTGCACCCCCCTGACTGGCTCCAGGGCAATTACATGGCCGTGCGCTACGAGGACCTGGTGGTGGAGCCCATCAAGACCCTGCGGCAGGTGTACGGCTTTGTGAACCTGGCGGTCAGCCCGGAGATGGAGAAGTTCGCCCTCAACATGACCAGTGGCCCCGGCTACTCCTCCAAGCCGTTCGTGGTGTCAGCCAGGAACGCCACCCAGGCGCTGAGCGCCTGGAGGACTGCGCTCAGCTACCAGCAGATCAAGCAGGTCGAGGAGTACTGCCACCAGCCCATGGCCCTGCTGGGCTACGAGCGGGTGGGCAGCCCCGAGGAGGTGAAGGACCTCAGCAGAACGTTGCTCAGGAAGCCGCGGCTGTGACGGGGCAGCGGCGCCCGCCGGGGGGTGGCGGAGCCGGGCAGAGGAGCCGCTCCGGCTGCCTCGAGTGAGGGAGGGAGCCGGGAAAAGCACCCTGGTCTCCGATTTCCTCCAAGACTGCTGAAGGGTAACATACAGTAATGTGATGGTTTCGTTCCTTTAATTTTTTTTCTTTTTTCATTTTTTTCCCTTTTTTTTATTACCCACCCCTTGCATTGGGTTAGATGCGATTTAAAAACAAGAAAATCAAGTGGAACTGAAAATATGTGTAAAGCCCCTTCCTCCTTCTCTAAAATGCCAGGCAGTTATTCTGTACCAAAATCGGGTTCATGAAGTTCTTGTGGGTTTGAAGATGGTAAGAAAAACTCTTGCACAATTCCTAACACATCTTTATCTCCCTTGGTGCGGAGGGGATGCCCTTGGAAAACATAATGCTGAAAATCAGACTTTTGTATGAAAGCAAATGTTCAGACATGATAGTAATAAAAGAAAATAATAAATGATATTCATTTTTATAATTACCTCAATTGTTTGGGAAATATAGTGTTGCTTATGTACAGCTGGAGGGGATGCTTGCTTAAAGTAACAACGTGGACTTCTTAAAGGGTATGGGTGGAGGGCTGGAGTGCAACATTTGACGTGTTCAAAGATCAGGAGCTGCTCCTGCAGAAACAAATACAGATCTCGCAAGTGTAGTGCAGGTTTTATGGCTGTGTCAAAGCAGGTTTCTATTTAACTATTGTCTTTCCGTTGTATTTTAAAAGTCTTTCAAGTGCCACTGTATTAGTGTCCTAAGAGTTTTAAAACGTTTGCCACCGCAGCAGTATTTATTTTTGTCTTGACATGTATGTCCAGGAGTCACTGTCAAACAGAAGTGGGTCTACAGCGTGACCAGAAATGCAGGATTTAAAAAGACATTTATCATACTGGAAACATTAGCATGTGTGAAAACAAAAATAAAATTATATATATTATATATATTCTATAGTGCTAACAAAGCATAAGATATGTAAGATATTTCTTGACATTGATTGGTAACAGGCATAGCAGGGAAGCATAGAAAAATGCATAAAATGGTTTATTTTTTCCCTTTGTCTGTGTCCGAGGGTATATTTATGTACGAAGAGGGAGGAAATGTACAGCTGTGTATCCATGGCTGTAATAGAGCTTTTATGGAGCCAGCCCAGCGTTTGATTTCAGAGCGCTGGTTGGAGACTCGTTGCCTGTGAATTGTCATTGCTCTGTGATGGAGCCAGATGGTGGTCTGGCTCTTTCTGGGAGCTCTGCCTAGAGTCTGTCCCATAGTTAAAACTTGATGATTAAAAAAAGAAAAAAAGAGATTTTACTATTTCTGCTTTTGTAATTTCTTGGAAAAAGTCCTGATTTGTTAAAGGTTAAGTGGTGTGTTGCATATGAAAAGTGCAGACACCCTAAGTAGTTTTTAATCTTGGTGTTCTCTGCTGCTCTTTGAAGGCTCATTTTGGAACTTGGGTTTTTAAACAAACGTAGTTTTGCCAAACTGTTCTCTTAGGAGACTACTGACTTTTCTACAGGAAGTACATTTTACATTGCCTATTTGGGTGTTGTGCCTTCAGAAAATGTGAAGAGTATGAGTAGGAAAAAGGAGATTGATTTGTGAAAATAAATTAATATAAACAGGATGCTGATAAGTGTGTATGTATGTGTGGGTGTATGTGTGAAAATTTTAGTGACGTGTAATATGTCTATTTCTTGTAACTCAAGTTAAACAGCTGATAACTGGCTATAAGATTTTTGAGTTCTTGATGAAATTTTGGCATTAGATGTTGAATTTATTCTGAAAAGGAAAAACATTTAATAAACTAGTTAAAAGATTATTGCATAAGGTTGCCTATACAGTTGCTGAATGATTCTTTTACATGTTGGTTCCCTCAGCTCATTTTCACCATCAGTGAAATAACATAAAATCTAGCAATGGGAGATGTTTTAATTGGCCTGTTAGGATATATTCCCAGATTCCAGACAGCAGTGCTAGAAATGGGAGGAATAGTTAATTTGGTATTTAAAATACAGATTAAGGTACTCGTGTTGTTGTGGAATGATGTGTTTTGTGTTACCACTGTGCATGTTCAGTGCAGTGCTGAGAGGATTTTGGATCTTTGGCTATGGGCTGTACCCAGTGGGGTTTTTGATTTTCTTCGGTTGTTGTGTCTGGGGGCAGTGCTTGAAAATCTGATCTGCTTGTAGAGCAGGGTGGTTGCTTTTTCTCCATGCCTGCTGTCTGAGCTGCCTGCCCTGCCCTGCCCTGCCCTGCCCTGCCCTGTCCGTGCTGCAGCAGCACTGCTGTGGGCAGGGCAGGCTGGAGCTGGAGCCCCCCGGAGCTGCCCGAGGAACGCCAGCCCAGCTCCGGGACGCTGCCACCGCCTCGGCTCTGCTGGCCTCAGCCTGCAGCTTGGCTTAGGTCCCTGCATGGAGGCTCTTCATGGCAGCGTGCTACAGAAAAAGCTCTTTTGATTTTGGGAGATGAAGCACATGTGCAGAATTTCTGTGTGCAGAATTCCTTGGTCTTTTTTGGGAAAGTTTTCAGGATGAGTAAAGTGAACAGGAATTGATTGCCTCTGGGAGTGTGAAACAGATGAGCCCAACTGACTTACCTTCCAAAAATGTCCTTTGGCTCCTAATTATGTTAAAAAGTTCATCCTGTCATTCTGAGAGAGCACTTGCTGCTCTTCTAATAGTGGTGCATTGCAAGCATCTGCTTCACTTTCCTGATACAAACACTGCCAGTCGAGTTACAGCATCTGAATCTGGTCCATAGTTTGGGCTCCACCTACTACATTGCAGCAAGGAATCACCCAACATACTGTACAATTGTACCCTGGTGTGCTTTGGTGAACAGAAGAAATAATGCAATGTTCGTTTTGTGAAAATAAAGGACTGCATGTTTGTTCAGGTAAAGCTTCAGGAGAAACTGAATGGGCTCCTGCTTGTGTAAAATGCTGGTGGGCTAAGCCCTGTGTTTAATGCTGCTCTATTAAATATGTATGTGAACAACTGGCAATTAAAAGATGATTTTTAGCCTTTTTTTATATTCAGGAAATAGAATTGAAGGAACTTTAACAAGCCAAACAGGGTTGAAAAAAGTTTTAATTGTGGAAAAAATAGGGTATCAGAAAGATGAAGGACATGGTTACGAAAGAAATTTTCCTTTTATGAGAAGGGACAGCTAGCTGTGATCAGAATAAACTTGACTTTTAAGCCTGAAAATAGTCCTGGGTTTGCTTTCTGTCTGATTTAGTAATTACAGCATGGTTCTTCAGGTGAAGCTAATGCTTGTATTGGTGAAGGATTAATAGCATAAACAAGGTACAAGGTGCCCTCAGTTGCATGGGAGGGAGATGGTTCTGAAGACTTGGCACGTTGGTTTGATGGAAGAGAAAGGCCAATGGGCAACTCTATTGCTTTCTGCCTTGAACAAACCCAGAACTTCAAACAGATGCTAAATTGCAATGATATTCAGTGCATGAAAACAGGAAAACCCTCTGTCTTCCACTGAATCAACTAAACCACAAGATGTGTACAAGTGTGCAAGTTGCTGCTGCTAACCTCAGAGCTGACAATGAAAAAAATGCTAGGTGAAGTATCTTTCATTTTTTCTTAACAAAAGGAGGAAGTCCATTATTTTTTGAATCACTTTGTAATTTGTCAGACATTAAACTTCACGCCATGAGTGGGAAGAGTAACATAATTTAAACCCACAAACCTTGTATTTCCATTATGATTAGAACTTGGGTCTTTAGAGGTGAAATACTGATGGTTATAAGCAATCCTGAAACAAATGTTTCTCATCCTGTAAGCCATGAGAAGCATAGTGAGGTTATTTCCCCCTTCATTTCTGATTGCTAGTGGTGTGTTGAAAAGGAAAGCCGTTTAACGTGAGCCCTTGCACCCCGCACAGGTGTCTGAGAGTTGGTGTCCCAGCTTTGCTCCTGTGTGCCCTAAATGCAGGCACGGGGCCCTCTGGAGCGGCGAATGCCAGCTGTGCCTGGTTGTGGGGGGCTGCTTTTCGTGAGCAGGCTGAACACGGGGCAAGTGCTGCCTGTGTTATGGTAGTTACTTCATCGAATGGATCCAAAATGTTCTTGCTCTACTGCCGTCTCAGTTCAGGGTGTTGTGTAAATATTGCTCTGCTGCAATTATGCATGTGAATAAGGTAAGCAGATTTAATTTGGAGGTCTAAGTGAGTGTGAGACTGCTTGCCATTGATGTATCTGGCTTCAACTGTTAGTGCTTTCTGCTAGTTATCCTGGCAGTCAGTACATAGGGTTTGCCTTTTGTATCGGAGATCCTGAGCAAGATCTTACAAAAATGTGCATGTTTTATAATTAAAGAATACATAGAACAACATTTCAGCAATACTCATTATGTTTCACACATTTAAAGTGAAAAAATAAGGTTTATCTGTTTTACTTGGATCCCCTGGCAACAAATGAGTTCTGTTAATGTGTCTAAATATCAGCTCTTGGCTGTCATGACATCCACGATTCTTCAGGTAAGTTATCATTTCTGGAAAAAAAATGCCTAGAATTGGTACAAAACAGGCTGTTTTATATTTGCAAGTTGGAAAATTTTCCTGTATTTACTTTGCAGCTCAGGGCTCCCTGCATCATGAGTTTATGAAAGGAGCACAAAAATGGGCCTGCATTATTGAGTGCAGGATCTGGGTCAATGCAAATTCAGTGAGAATCAGTGCAAAATGTAAGGTGTCCCGTCTTCCCTTGATCCGTGAAGAGCTGGAATTCCTCACACAGATCAACATCATGAAAGCTATGAAAAAAATCATAATATAATGGCCTTGACAATGGGAGAACCGGGCTTAAAGAATAATCTGCCTCTGCAGTGAAAAACAAAGCTTTAAAATGTATGTAGAAATATATGGCATATTTCTTCACAGAAGAAAATTCTATATGTAAGAGACCCATTTACACCAACTGAGGTGGGTGAGCTCTCTGTTGTCCACTGCAGTTCTGTGACAGGAACATGCTTGTTATAAACAGGGTGATGGGAAGGGAATTGAGTTCAAGTGGTGGGTTACCATCTCTTTGTTCCTCTCAGAAAAATTGGTGAGTAGCCAGCATAGCCTGCAGGGCTTTTAGTATGAGGTACTGCAAACTTTTATCTGGATATAATGTCATTATTCTGATGGGATTTGAATGGAAATAGGACTTTCATGCTGAAAAACAAGATGAAAATGTGGTTGCAGGAACTCCCCAAATTCAATATTATTAGCAAAGCAGCCTGAGTGAGGAAGGATCTGCTGAGCCACCTTGGTCACAGCATCAGTTGAAGTGGAAGTTGCTAACTGGAAGGGGCTCTACAGATACAACATTAAGAAATCTGAAGATTCTAGTAAGCTTTAAGTGTGATTTTTGAGAATATCTGTATGTGCCATTTTCATTGGAATTGGAATATTATGCAGGAGTCAGCATGAGTTATATTTCAGCGTGGCTCTGGATATCATGACCTCATGAATTTGTATTGGAGGGGACTTATGGGGGTTTCTGGTCCAAACTATTGCTCTAAGCAGGGTCAGCTTATGAGATCAAACTAGGTTGCTCCAGGTTTTATCTTGGTGAGTCTTGTAAACTGCAAGGGCAGAGACTGCAAAATCTCCCTGGACAACCTTGGTGCTGTGTGGTCCTCGCGGTGATCCATGATGCTTCAGCAAAACCAGCCCCAAAATCACTAAATATGTTACATAAATTTATTAATATCGTGTTTTGCCCATGACTACTGACGTGGGTCATGTCCTCACTTCCCTTTAACTGCAAGAGATGTTGGCTGCAGGTCAGCTGCTGCAAAGGGTCAGCAGCAAAGTGGCTAATGAGTAGTAATCTCAGTGGAAAAATGTGGATTCACAATTAGAATGCTGCATCCAGCAATATCCCTTGTTCTACCCAGGAGGTATAAAGAGGAGAGCAAAGGCAAAAGAAATTCACTTAGAAGAAAGGAAAGGAATACAAAGAGGGCCTTATCAGAAGTTGCTCTTTCTCTGCTATAGGAAGAAAGAAATACTGTTAAGGAAAATTGAAAGAAACAAATGATACCACGCAGCAAGGTCAGGAGAGGATGAATAAAGGCATTTGCATGTTAAAAGCAGTGAGGATAGAAACCTGAAGGACAGAAGATGAAATATGATGCTATGTGCCATTTGTGATTAATCATGATATGCAAAAAGAATTCCTCACTTCTAAGTTCAGTTTTAGATTCACTGATTTTCCTCACAGTTTCAAGATGAATTTCAAACAGGAATAATTTTCATAACTATTTGGATAGTTTTGATGTTCCAATTTGTTTTGTGTATAGATAGAAACAGAGTTGCTGAACTTTTGTCTAAATATTCGTCTCTACAGACCTCTATGCATAAATTCACAGGCCCCCTAGTCTGCTAAATTCTTGGCACCTTCTTGTTTTCCATCTGCCAGATGGTTCCTTCTCCCACCAGTCAGGGTTATCAACAATTATCTGTTTCAAGCCATGTGCATGTCTCCTAACAGTTTATCATGGGAGACATAAAATGGAAAAGTGACATATTTAGTGTTTATGTAACTTTGAGAATCACTCTTGGCAGCTTTCATTACTTGCTTATTTGCCACTGGTGGTTCCTATGTATGTTTGCTGTACTGGTCTGGGATCAGCCCTTCACATCTCAATTATTTGGTCAATTTACTAAATCAGACACCTTGCACACTCAGTCAGCCAGTGTTTTTAGGTGTACTAAATTAGTTGGTTGAGTGGTGATCTGTTTTGTTCTTCAGAGCACCCTTATATCTGCTTGACATCTCTTTTCCCAAGTAACAAGTGATAGTAAATGAGGAAGTGAACTCAAGTTGCATCAGTGAAGGTTTAGATTGGATATTTGGAAAAATTTCATCACTTTGAAAGGCTTGCCAAGCAATGGAACAGGCTGCTCAGGAAAGTGGTCCAGTCCCCAACTCTGGGGTATTGAAAAGACACGTGGATGTGATGCTTAGGGACACGGCTTAGAGCTGGGTTAATGTTGGACTTGATATCATAAAAGTCTTTAGAACCTAAATGGTTCTCTGATGTGATGGCTACATCAGACCCTGCCAGTTGCCATAAGGGGGTGGTTGGAGCCACTAGGGGTCTTTCAGCTCATGAAGTACAGAGAAAGGTCTGACTGCCAGGGCAGAGTCTGGGGATGAAGTCTGCTGACCTTGGACTCAGGTGCTTTTCACCTCCTTCCGTGTCTGTAGCTCCACCACAAACTGCCAGAGCTGTCAGTGGTAGAGGACACCTGGTTCAAAGAGGTACAGTGGTAATGAGCATGTGGTGGAAAACAGTTCTTTGTGCTTCTCTGCCTCTCAACAGGAATGAGCACACAGTAGCCCATGCTGACCATAACATTTTGGTTTTGTAAGAGTTTAACAGCTGGTCTCTAATTACATGTTTTTTCATGCTGAGCAGAGGTAAAAATACACAGTATAAAAGTGAAGTGTTGTGGCTACTGCCCAGAGAATACCTGCTGAGTTATTTTAACCCTCATCCCAGGACACAATTTACACACACATGAGCCTCCCTCCTTTTATTTTACTTTAAATAGGAAATGTTGTATCTGATGCCACACCTGAGAGGCAGCAGCTGCCTTTCGTGAGGTGGTGCCCCACAGGTGTAAATGAGAATGTTAATGAACCTGATATAGAAAAGGGACACCTGAAACTTGTTAGGGGGTTGTGCTGCTCAACCTTTTCCCCTCACAGACAGGCAACTGTTTCTTGGCAAAACGAGATAGAAGCCGAGGTCTACTCTGTGCCTTGTTGTTTCTGCCTGTGCCCTGCTGGGCCAGGGGCTGCCGTGTGCCCTCAGCCTCACCGGGGCAGCTGGCTGAGGCAGGAGCTCTCCTGGAGGAGTGTGGGCTGCAGGGAGCATAAATGCAGGAGGAGAGCCGCTCCTGGGGCTGGGGTGGCTTTGCCAGAAGCTTCTTTGATGGGAAGGGCTGCTGCAGGTTCTGAGTGACTGTGGTCCCCGAGGAGCCTTCTGGAAGGTGCCCGAGCTAAAGCCCTCTCCAGCGCTGAGGCCTTGCTGTGTCCTGGCTTGTGGGGATGTTGCTGAAACTGCAGGAAAATCGGAATATTTTCCAATAGGGAGAGGCGGTGGGGCTGCTGTGATCAGGCACGTTTTAGTGTAAAGAGTTGATGAAACACATGGAAGAGCACCAGCTGGGACTAAGGAGGCTGTGGAGAGCATCGAAGCAAGGAATGCCACTCCGGAGTGGGGCAGGCGCTGTGCACCGTGCAGGAGCTGCGGCCCGTGAGGCACCTCGGGACTGCTGGAGCTGATGGAGGTGAGCCATGGCGGGGCGGCTGCGCTGTGAGGGTGGGGTGCTGCTGGGACACCCCTTCAGCGAGGCTTGGCTGCGAGGGTGGAGCTCCTTCAGGAGCACTGTCTGCTGAACTGGGCTGGAGATGAGCAGCAGCAGCCTTTTGTTGGTGGTAGCTGGGCTCTGGGAGAGTTGTTGTGGGCTGGGAGTGAGAGAGGCTGAAGTATGCGGAAAACTCTTCTGGGGAGGTGTTATAAGTGAATCTGTTGTTTATCTGGGCTGTTGGGTTCAGGCTCTGAGAGTGCTCTGCTGCTGTAAGGGTATTTGGCTCCTGCCTGTGCCATGGAGTGCTGGCACATCACCAAGGGCTGTGTGGTACTGCTGCATCCCCATCATCTCCTGCTGTGCTCTGGGTACCTGAGCACACCTGCCTGTGTCTGCCTCTTCAGGGACATGCAATGCTCAGGCAAATCTCCTACATATTAGGAGAGGCTTCAGAGTTGATGGTTTCTTGCACACATGTACTGACGGAAAAATTTTATGCATTTCCTTGCCATTTATATGTCTTGTTGGGTTTCAATGTGGAGTCCTTTAGTGTATCTACTAGTCCTGTCCCATGCCTGCAGTCACAGATGAATTACAGAATGTGTCTGTTTCTCTTTGTCTTCTTTCTGGAATTGACATGGCTCTCTTGACATCTCATCCCTCCTGCACAGGTGAGCTTTGTCTCACTCCTGTTTCATTCAGAATGGTGATCAGGCTCCCTGTTGCTTAATTAGTCCTTTCATAATGAATAATTTGGGTAAGTGCTTTGCTCTGAGTAGTAGCCAGCCATTTATCTTTGTCACGTCTGTCTGAATGAAGAATTATTTGGAAGTTCAACATTTCACAATTGCTGGCTTTGACTGTGGCGCAGCCTGTAAACTATACTTAGATTCCTTAAATCATATCAAGAAATCAATGGATTTTTCCTCACTGCAGGCTTCAGGTCTTGGTAGAGCAACTTGTAATGGCTCCTCCTTTTCACTTATCAGTCTTTGTATAGGAAATGCTGAGAAAATGTGTGTGTGGGTTTACTGCTGGAGTCCTGTTGACTGCTCTGAGCACCATGAATGTGTGTCCCTTTATGCCATAACCCCTGGTTAAAACAATAGACATAAATTATTCTCACATGTAAGCCTTGGATTTTCTTGCCTTAAGTATACAGGCATTATGTAACAGCCTTTTGTGTAGCTGCTGAGTTTATCCCTGTGGGAAGGCAAAATGGAAGAAATAAAAATCCTAAACGTAATTTTAGAGAAAGCGTAGCTGAATACACAGGCAGATGATGCATTTAAAATGGTTTGTGTTTTAAAGAATCCCTCATAACTAAATAGTTAGTACTTCTGTTCTATAATTAAGACAATTATTTCAAGTGTTCCCAGCAGTTCTTCTGTATTAGGTTACTGAAGCTAAATCAAGATGCCCACTCTTCTAATTTCTTCTCTGACTTGTGCAAAGAGCTCCCTTTGCAGGCTGCTGGTGAGGGACATTCTGTTCCCATGTTAAATGGGTGGCCTGTGAGGGAGAAGGGGGGGTATCCCATGATATCCAGATGGTGAATAAACTTCCTGTACCCACACTGGCTATTGAGAATGCACTAGCATCCTTTGGTACAAGGCTGTGCTAGGTACTCTGGGGTTGATGAACAAGTGCAGCAGTGAGGAGATGATAACATGTTTGGCACAGTAGACCATGTTATTGTCTAAAAAGTTTGTTTGACATATGGTTATTCTAACACAAATAGTAAATATCTCGTTATACAAAGCTATTACTGTTTATAATTTGACTTTCTGGTAGTTCAGTGAAAGCAATGTATCTCTGGCATTTACTGGATTGTAGTGGTGACAGAAATGCAGCACACTGGCATCATTATGTATGTACAGAACTCTATTTTATCAGGCCACTGGATACATTACAGATTCAGATCTATTGCCCTTCATTGTTCATGTACTTAGCCTCAAAATCTGAGCTCTTCTAGTGGCAGTGTGGCCTGGGAGAGGCAGCTCAGAGCTCATGTCTGACATTTCTTTTAAGTGAAGCTTCTCTGCAGAGAGAGGTTGTGGTGAGGATGGGTGGAATAGGTCATGTTGCTCCTGGACAGTTCTGGGGGTTTCTGACAATGCCAGGTTGGGGCAATAAGGACTTAAAACAGCCATGAGCAGTCTTACAGGGCTCTGTGCCTGATAAGGAGCCTGTGTCCAAGAGCTCTAGGTTTCTCTCTTGATCCCCTGAGACTAGGGGATGAGCCAATGGCTGTGAGAAAAAAGCCATAAAAATACAGTGAATCACTTAAGAATGTGTTTTCAGGAGTTTTTTTTTAAATAGTCCAGCAGTGCTGCTAATTGTGCATATATTTGCATTCCAACTATCCAGGCTTGGCCTGTGTGATGAACACATTCAGGGGCAGGGCCAGTGGTACAAGAGTTGCTCAGTGGCTGGAGGATCAGGACATGGTTAGACACAGAGGTAGATTTAGTTCATTGATGTAGCATATTCTTAATTTAAAAACCTATGCTCAGTAAAAAGTATTATTGCATTAGGATTAGAATATGGTCTTAACTCAGACATTTAATTTTCACATAAACCCCTCTTAAGTAAAAAAGGAACTAAGGTAATTTAGAGGAGGAATTTCTAGGCTAATATGAAGCATTTAGGGAACACGTAGTGCACAAGCAGGCCACTGAAGACATTTTATCTCCATTCTCATTCTTCAGATAAGTTTGATTTTTACACCGAATGGCAAGAGCTTATCACAGGCAGCAGACTCAAAATGAATTTCTGAAAACTAGGACTGGGAGCTGAGGTATGGCATGACAGAGTTTGGATTTACAGGAGAGGCTAGGTAAAGAAGTGCAAATATACTTTTTGTATAGATGTATCATCTTGTTTTAATAAATCATATTGCATTGTAACAATGCTTCTTCCCTTCTGGTAGGCTGAGCAGTGTTTGAAGTGTAACATCCCCCATTCCAAAATGGAATGGAAATACCCAGTAATTGTTTCCAGGTGTGTTGAATTTTGCTTTAGCCTTGCCTTGTTCCTGGGGTTTGGCTTGCTTCAGTCACTGACCCTTCATCTTGCCCTGGATGCCCCTGTAAGTTGCAGGCTTTGCTCTGCAGCCAAATACAGAGCAGTACGTGCCCCAGCACTTGGACCAGGCTGGAACTGTGCCACATCCCAGCAACATCTCTGGCAGGCAGTTGTTTCACAGCTGTTCTCACATCCAGTTTTACAGCAATCTGTGCCCTGGCTGCAAGGGTAGTGTTTACAGATTTCCTACTATGGAGCTTTTAGGGTCACAGGAACACTTCTGGCCCTAGCAGGAATTTAGCATGACCTCATACACTAAAACTAGGGTCCTTCACATAAAATGAAAGCAGGATCTTGCCCTGTATTTCCAAAAATATTTAATTATTTTTTTAAATAAGAGCAGTTGGCTTCCTGAACACTCCTATTATTTCTAAGGTGTTATGGGAATTGGTGTTGCTGATCTGGCACTCTTGCTTTCTTATCTGCTGTTTCATCATGATTTCACTGTAGTGACATCTGTTGTCAGAAAATCAATACAGTGAGTTTGGGAAGACCTGCAGCTGCTTGGGAAGTGGAAGCAACAAGCTAAACAGCTGATCTATCAAGTTCACTTGCAATGTTTGTTTCAGTAATGGATTGCAGCCTCATCCAGTTAAGTGATGGCCTTGACAGTCACCTCAGTACCAGATCAGGCTGGCTCTGGTGATAGAAAAATCTGTTCATACAACAGAGGCAATACTCCTTCTGGAGTCCCTGAAGGAAAACCAGGAAGTCAACCTCAGGGCAGATGCAGCCCAGCCCTTGTTCCCTCCATACCCTTTTTTTCTCTGCATGTACCTAATTTTTGGCATGTGAACAGAGAGGCTTGGGTTTTCATAATGGAATATGCTTTCCAAAGTGCTACCCTGAGGGGCCATGACTCTTCACCCTGGGTTTTTTCAGTGTTAAAATCTTGAAAAGATTCTTAATATGCAGATTGATTGAATGAAATGACTTATAAGGATGCTCTCATTATTGCCCTAAATGAGGACTGAGATTTGATTGTGTATTATATTCTTAAATATATTCAGCACAAAATGCCTTGCATTTCAGTGTGTGAAATGGTAGGCAGGGCATCAGTTGAAATGGGCCATACACAGACTCATTAGACAATGTGTCTGATTTTTACTGAGTACCTCTATTTCAGTGGCAAGTTTGTTCTTCTGATGGGAAGCAGAACTGTTCAGTAGGTAATATAACAAAATCAGCTGGTTATTTGATGGGGCTGAAAAATGAAAGGCTTTTTCAATTCAGTGAAGGATGAATATTTCTGAATGAAGCTCATCAGATTCATAACCATGCCAAATCCAAGACTAGCTGGCTGGAAATCCTTCTCTGAAAATCTTTCTTATTTTCTAGAAAACTCCCAGTGTGCTGGCTGTGAGCCTAAGATGTGGTACCTTGTTTTAGTACAAAAGTGAGGATCAAATGTGTTACTGGAGTGCCTTTTAAAAATACATGAATTAAATAGCTATTTTAAAAAGCTCTTGGGATTAGCCAATTTCTGTAGAAAAAGCTCTGCTCCCTGGAATCTATTTCAGAGATGCTATCCTAAAGTTTTTCAGTACAAGGTTCTTCAAGTTACAATTTTAGAATAGTGAATGCTGAAGAATATAGATACCTATCAATATGCTATATTAATGTGTCTTAATTGGTTTCCTCTCTTTCTTTTAGAAGTAATGTAACCGGGTTCTGCTCACGTGCAAATCTTTAAATCAAGAATTTTCCCGTGGATAATCAAGTTGAAATATTGCCTAATCATTTCCCCTCTTAGAGGAGGACTAAGTTACAGATTCTGTGGTTAATTTTTAGACTCTCATAATTACCAGATTCTTATGGATTCTTCTGGATTTCTGGCATGAATACTTTCCAAAAAGGGCAGTATGTGTTCCAAATTGATTTGAGGCTGCATGATTCAAAGTAGCCGTGGGCTAACTCTACGCTCCCCAGGGCTGGTGTTATGTATAGGTGAGGTTGTTTAGATTGTTTAGGAAGAGAATAACGGAAAGGAAAAGTGAGATTATGGAACCCAAGTGTGGAATAAAGCTGTTTCTAGTGAACTGTGAGGCCCTGAACGTCTGTGGCAGCCTAGTGAACAACGCAAGACCGAATTTCTGTGAAATCCAGTGATCTTCAGTGCACGTTGAGTGCCAGCCCCAGGAACGGCCCAAACCCGCTCACGGCCAAACGTGAGGGTGGCCCTGGGAGAGGCAGGCCCGTGTGCTCCGTGCCAGGGCTTTGCAAACAGCTGTCTGCACGTGCTGTGCCCTCATCCGTGCGAGGGCCGTGTGCCCTGGGGCTGGGTGCTGAACCGGCAGTGCGCTTCTGTGTCCTTCTCTTTAAACCCTCATGATTATAGCTGTCATCGTAATCACTCGAGGGTGGAAGCGAGAGGGAGGGTGCAATAAACTTGTGTCATTTGTTTTCTACTTATTGGCAAGCTCTCCCACTTGTAAATCACACGAATCAAACCACATCAGTAATCCAGTCAGTGTGCACTCTAGCAAATCTTACGTGTGTTTCTGAACTGGAATGCATTTTTTAGATAGTTTATAGCACACATACTCAACATCACAATTCTTTTGCGTAATGAAAAACATGAGGAGCAGTTAAGTTCGTTATGTAATTATTGTAGAATGGTTTGGGTTGTAAGAGACCTTAGAGGTCATTTAGTTCCAATCCCCTTGCCATGGGCAGGGGCACTTTAGATTTTTAATGTGTTTTATTTTCTAAATCTAGTATTTAGTATAGCAGTATTTAAAGTAATCCAATTTTAAGTTTTTGGCCCTAGATTTAATCCTTTTTTTCTATGTATCTGCCTGGAGATTGATTCTGCTGCTTTTTTGTACCATAGTGTTTTTGTGTGAAGTCACTTGAACTTCATTTTTAAAACCCAATGAAATAGGACTTTTTTTTGTCCTCTTCTTGGGGTTATTGATTAAGAGTCCGTACGTATTTTGTGAGTATTTTTACTCTTATTCATGACATGTACATTTGTAGATGAAAAGCAATGTGATTAACTATCACTGAAATATCTTTCATTCCAAGAATATCTGAAACTACCAAGGTAATTCAGTGGGGCAACAACAGAGTTATTTTCTGCAGAGCTTAATTGCCTTAACTAGAAACTGTTTTTTCAACACCAATATCTGGATAAACATCTCATGTACCAAGTGTGAAACTTAATCTTCAGGGAATGGTTTCATTGATATTGGACTTAAAATGTACTAGGTACTCTATCAACTACTGTCTCAAGCTGAGCCCATTCTTTCAAATGGGCCCACAAAATGCTTGGTATCTGTTCAGAGCAGATATATAATGAAGCATTTTATGCTGAAATACTCTTAAATCTGCAGAAAGAAAAGAATTTCTGGGTTGTACTCATGGCTCCAGAAGTTCTAAGTATTTTTAGTTATTGAAATAATGTAGTAATCTACATTTTGATTGGGACAGAACAATATATATTTAGGTATTTGCATAGGACTTGTGCTACTGAATCTACTGCTCTAGAAGTTAGAGTACTGACTACATAGCTAGCTTGACTTTTGGCAATTCCCTTTGCAGCAGTTAATCCCACAAAAGTACTGTGCAATGTATGAACTTATGCATTACAGAGCAGAAGATGATTAAATACTGTTTAATTTGTGTGTACCTTGCCAAATCTCTTCTTTGGCTACAATTTCAAGAAAGAGGTCTGAAGTCAGAAAATATGAACTTTCTGACTTTAGGCATTTGAAAATATAAGTTAGAAGAATTTACTTTTTTTGGAGGGAAATGCAGATGAGTGTGTTAGAGTAGAGCTGGAGCAGAAGGCTTTCACAGTGCCTGACACTGGTTCATTGGAGAGGTGGTTCTCACTGCTTTCCTATAGGGAATGCCTCATCTGCACTATCCCCCAGAACAATCCTTGACACTTTTGTGATGGACCTTATGCAGGGTGCAGTTTCTCACTGCAAAGAGCTGCTTGGGAGGAGGGGAGGAGGAAGGGCCTGAGTTTCTGGTGCCATCACTGTAATGAGAAATAACTTAGATGCAGGAAGCATTTGTGTTGGGCCTCATGATTTGGTGCTATCATTCTGTGTTGTGACTAATGCTTTTCCCCACTTTGTTACTTAAATCAATGGCAAGACTCCATTTATGTTAAGAGCACATGACAAGATCCAGAATAAGTGAAAGAAGCAGATGACTCACAGTAATGGGTATAATGGGGAAAAAACAGTCCTATCAAAGGGTATATTCAGGGCTGATTTAGAGCAGTAAGTAAAGATCATTCGTATCAGACTCAAAACAAGATAAAGGCAAGAGCTATTAAAGGCACATCCATGGTGCACAGAGGGAAAGGGTCTCTTCATTCATTTTAATTGGAGGAGGGACTGACCGCGGATGGTAGCTATGTAAATGACTTTTAATTGGTAAACAGGAATATTTCTCTTTGCCCATATTTATTTTTTGAGATGAAATTTTTGCTTGTGCAAACAGTGTCCTCAGGCTGGTACACAGCAATGGGCATCTGTGCTTTTTCAAATCATTAGCACTAGATTAGAAATTTTGGATGAAATTCTGAGTATTGTGTACTGGCTTGCAGCACCTGGTTTCAGTTGATCCACATTAGGGTTGGGTACTATCACTTCTCTGGCCTGTTATCTACCATTTTTGAGCCTTCCTTTCCCTGAAGCAGCATATTTTTCCCCTGGAAAAGCTGTGCTAGATGTGCTGCCTTCTGGCTTCTTTTGTCCTTGCAAGGGGCTGCCTGAGAGCAGCAGAGCTACCTGTGCTCCTGGCTCATGTGCTGTGCAGAAGGATTGCCTCATAGGTTATGGATGAGCTATTTAAGAAGTTGGTCTGAACTTGGCCTGACTTAATGTGATCTCAAACACTGCTCTGACAATATGAGGTGGCTGTAGTCTTTTCTCCTCTGCAAAATGTGAGCATGGACAAGTGCTGGGTGTAGCCATGAACCTGGACTGCAAGTTTGGAGGAGAATGAGGCTGGGATGTGAGCAGGTTAGCTGTTTGCCATCAGCTTTTGTTGTGGTTCACTTGGGATCTAAGTCACATAGTTCAAGCCACTGTCTTCCTTGGTGTGGTGCTACTGTGTTCAAGGGGTGTAGGATGGCGTTCTTAAGCGTGGGACTGTTGGGTAACCTGATTAATGCCTCTAATTAGCAGGGAGATTTGTGTCTCCTGCTTGGTTTAGAGTGATGAATGGCCAGAATCCAAACTGCTCTTCTGTGACAGTGTTGTACAGGATAGCTAAAATTTGAATCATTGCTTTTAGCTTGGTTGTCTAAATGTATCAAATGGCTGAATTTCAAGTGATGCCAGGAGCCCTGATGTGATCACCAGTATTTGTGTCCATCCAGGTTGTAAGCTGCATGGACACTGTGCTCTGCAGCCCTGAATCAGCAAGAAAGTTAGGTTAAGAGTTGTATGAAGAAAATGAAACTGTAGTGTGAACAGTAAAGAGGAAAACTATTTAAACATTTAAGCACTAGAGAGATTGACATTAGAAAGCTAGAGATGTCAGCGGATAAGGGAAATCTGAAATCCACTTTATTGCTAGCACAGATCTTGAGTAGTTTTACTTAAAAACAGTGGGTTAAAACCCTATTTGCGGATTCCAAACCATATTTTGGTGGACATGTGGACCTGTGACCAGTAAATTTATTGTTCTTGACTAAACCTAAAAATGCATGACCTTAGTTTCTTCCTTTAGAGTCCTTAGAAGCAGTTTCTGGACCTTGAGGACTCATGGCTTAGAACTAATGGATTACTTTAACTCAAGAGAATTGCTGACTTGCAAAAGAACTCAGTAGAAACAGGCAGATATGTAAATTTAATTACCTGTTGCTGGTTAATTAGAAGAAAATGTCCTGTATCTTGGGGAGGAAAAGCACAGGACGTGGCACTTGGCCACCTCTGAAGCCACAGTTCTTGGCCTCTGCAGTAACCTCGTTTCCTGCAACTCCAGCTGTTCTTCTCTGCTTGTGCCTGGCTGTGGCTCCCTGCCCCAGGAACTGTGTTGACACAACTGTTGTAATATTATGCTATAAATTAGATCAGTGAGTGGGGGGTGAGTTAAAAATAACCTGCTTTGAACCTAGATTATGTCACCACCCTTGTGAGCACTGGTCACAGGGCCAGCAGGCCGGGCCGTGCACCTCAGAGGTGTGGGAGGGAGGGACTGAGTGCCTGGGGCCTACAGGCAGGGCTGGCAACCTGGCAAGCTTGACACTGCAACGGTGTACTGCAAGATGACAGGTTAGGGTGCTGCACATTCAAATGTGGGCTGCTGCAGTGTTTGGGTCCCTGGCATCAGGTGTGTGCTGTCGGTGGTGTAGAGCAGAAGGTGAGGGTGGCTGTCCCTGAAATGCAGGCTGTATGTAAAAGCATCTCACTGCTCCACAGAGGGCATGAAGGGCAAGACCCACGGTGCTCCAGCAGACTGAACATGGAGGTGCCACTGCTAACCTCTGGAAATGGCAGGGCAGAGCTGTGCCTTGCCTGCCTGCCTTTCCTGGGAGCCACATCAGGGGTGAGCATCGTGCAGATGCAATTTCTACGCTCAGGGGTGCTGAGCGATGTTCCCAGGCCTTACTTGGGAAGATGGCCAAGCTGTTGGAATGCCTGTGGAGGAGATGCAGGTTGATTCCTTTCCTGGCTGCAGATATTCCTTGCTGTCAGTGCAAGTGGGCTTTGGAGGGGTGAAGTCATGGCCTCTGTCTAGCTCTTACTGCTGAGATGAGGCTCAGAAAAGGATGTGCAAGAAAGACCTTGGCTTTATAATCTCCTAATTAGAACATTCAGATTGAAGTGGTCATTAGGTCCGACTTCAAGGGCAGTGTTAGGCACTCAGTAAAATGTAATCATCCCCCCCAGGAGTGAAGCGGCCACATCTCCCAGGTTGCACTTCCTGAAGGTGTTCTTGTCCCAGCATCTGTAACATCTGAGTTTGTCAGTACTCTGCCACTTGTTAGGGGTTAATGGGTCATGGGGAGAATGACAAGGCAGGCTAATAAAACATTTTGTCTGTGTTAATGGTTGAAATTTGGAAGTCAGCCTCAACAGGGTTTCAGATGGAGTCAAAGGTGAGAACCAATAACGTGCCAATCCTTTATTTAGAGCATTTAGTCCTGAGGTTTGTGATCACAATCAAAATAGCTTGACAAAGATGCAGCTGAAACTGATGACTAGTACAGCTCTGCAGTGTCCTAGGATAAAGCAGTTATAAGTAAGTTCTGTAAGAACCACATTTAAAAGACAGAATAATTATTATTTGGCAAATAATGTGTGGAGATTGTTTTCTCTCAGCAGTTTTCAATAATCTATATACTGTTTTTACACAGTAAAGATTACTATCTACGAATGCTGTATATGGAAATTTCTTAAATTGTGCTTTAATGCTGGAGAAATTAGTAGCTTTTTAGTCTTCCTGACTCTTGACTTTTTTGTGAGTTATTTAGCTGCTTTTCTACATTCAGGTTTCAAAAAATATGATGTGAAAATCAAATGCAAAAGTTCAGCTCTGTTCAGAGCCATGTAAGAGCAGCTATGGCTGTTGTCCAGAAGCATTTAACAATTCAGCATGTGCCCACCCAGTGCAGTGCCTAACGAGGTGGGTCCCACACACAGCAGAACTGCATCACACTGTGCTCTGCCTCTGCAAGCCTGCCCTCCTTCTCATTAGCCTGAAGAGAAGGCTGCAGTCATGTGTTTATACACTTTGCAGAACTGGAGTGGTCTGGTTTCTCTTTAAAATTAATTTTACCATCTGTACTGTCTCATGCTTTCTTTTACTGATTTCTTCCTCTCTCTCTCCAGTAGACAAGTTTTAAAACCAGCTGAAGAGGATGTTTGTGGATAATATCAATGGGAACAATGCTGGTTTTGAAAGTCTCTCTGTAATGTTTGAGCTACTGGAATAAATTACTGCATTGTGTATCAATTTTTTTATTTTTTTTCCTCTGGAGGGTACTTTCTATATGTGATTACTCAGCTTTGTTTCTGTACCTCTAGAGTTCCTGTACTTAAAATAGCCATACTTGAGCTTAGTTTTGCATAGTTGTTCTGTGGTGAGATTTCAAGATGCTGCAGTTGATATTTTGGGGGTTTTTTAATGCTTCTGAGGACACTGGCATGATATTATAGCTCAGTCCTACCATAGCTGGTTTCTTGTAGAGAAGAAAACCATACCAATATTTTAGAAGAGGATGAGGCATTTCATTATTGTTAAATAGTTTGTTAGAATCTGTAGACTAATGAATATTATTTATAAATTTATTTATATTATAAATAATATAAAGATATATTGTATATAATTATATAAACATACAGTTCATTTTTTTAAGTAATGTACATTATCATCCATATCACTTGTGGCTCTACTTGTTTTTCTTGTGCTGCCTGTAACTAGGATTCCTCATCTGGAAAATCACTTGTCTTTACCATACAAACTATTGTCACTTACCCAGGTTTTTTCTTTTAAGGAAGTGATTAATGCTCCCTGTCAAGACTGGTCTCTTGCTGTTGGTTTTTTATGGAAGCTTGTTCCATTCATGCATCTATTTCTGTATATGGAGTTTGTCTTCCTTGGCTTATTTCTCTTCAGAAGCAGATCCTCTATCACACCTCAGTTGCTGTTGTCACACCTGTGCTCAGGAAGAGGCAGTGTTGAAGGGAGCGTTTTGCTTTGGGTTGTACTGTGAATGCCATGATCCTTTCTTGCTAAATCTACCAAAGGACACAAAAGTGAGGGGCTGCTGTGGGACTCTGCTGACATGTTGTATCCCAGAGCAGTTCGTGGAGTGACATCTTGAGTCTGTTGCCAAGTTGGAGGTGTGATATTGTGATGATTTTGGTTCATCTTAGGCTTGTGTAACTACAGGCTCAGGCTATTTGCTGACCTCTTTTAGGAGACGCGCTGATGACTGCAGATACTGACTCTAGCAAGAATCCATCCTTAGAATTGAAGTCCTTGTTTTCAGTGTCAAAAAGAAGTCATGTAGAGATGTCTGTAAAAAATTCTCCCACTTTAATATTCCTGTTTCATATTTTTGAAACACTTAAGTATTTGGGGCTATGAACCTTACTCTTCTGGAGTCCTAAATTAACTATAAAAGATACAGATATTTCAGTAGTTGAAATTTAGCAGAGACTATTGGTAGTGGAGACTGATCTAATTGTCCTTGCTTTCCCATTTTACTGAAACACAGCTTTCCCTTTTTACTGAAAACACAGCAGTCATCTTTCTTGATAATCTTTAGTTGCTCATTCTGCTTTCATGTGTGTTGACTAGATTTTTTTAAAATTTGTTTCCTGTTCCGGCCTCAGAAGAGGTAACTTGCATTACTACTCCTGTTGCCACTGGATTTCAGACAGCACCTGACTAGATTAATCTATACCTGTATTATATCTGCCTGGCTTTTGGCTTGTCCCTCTGATCTGCACACTTGGCTGACAAGCTGCTTCCTGATAAGGCAGAATTGTTAGTGATGGTCGGCTGCTAGCAGGGGTCTATTATCTTTGCTGGCTGTTTTCCACTGACAACAACTTCCTTGTTTCCAAAACTCATTACCATCTTTTACTTTGAATGTTCTTATGAGGCTAATATTTATTTGTTTTATTCTTTGGATTTACACAGAGCTCTGCTAGCTATAATTAAGAGGCATCCATCTGTGCTCTCAGAGCCCTGATGGCAATTAAAATTAAGCATCTCTACATTGTCCAAAGCAATATATAGCAGCAAATTTTTCAAAACATTTCTGAAAAGGTCTGTATGTAGGGGTTTCTCCTGCTGGCTTCCCTTAGTTTGTGGTGTTGTAGTGCAATTGCTGCTGTGAATTAAGCGTGTATTGGAACAGCTTTTCCTGCTGCTTCTTTTCAAAGCTTAGCAGGTTATTTTTACACACACTTGTACACTAAGGAGTGGCATTTCCAAGGCACCCAGTGCCTGCAGCATCAGTTCACTCCTGGTGGGGCAAGAATAAGCATGATAGAATGATCCCAGCAGAGCCCCAACGTTGCTGCTACTGCAGCTTTCTGATCTGGAGCAGCCATGGTATTGGGTTTTGGGGTAGGGCTAGTGTTATGGTGAGGGTCAGGCTTAAGGCTAGGATTGAGAGAGTCAAATATCCTACAGCTCCAAGAACACTGGGACAGTAAAGGGCATACCAAGGTAATCCTGGCAGGGCAGGGCCCCAACATTGCCGCTCCTGCAGCTTTCTGATCTGAACCAGCCATGATGATGGATTTGGGGTTGAGCCAGGGTTAGTGTTATGGCTAGGGTTAAGAGATCCAAAGAGCCTACAGGTCCAAGAACACTGGTGCTGGAATAGACGTGCCAGGGTGATTCTCCCAAGGTCACCCTTTGTGTGCGTTTTTACCATTTTAACAAGGCTTCACAGGTTTCTTACAGTAGTAATACTTCACATTATATACTGGAGTTCACACCCTCTGCCCAAGGAGGAGAAGCCTACAAAGTCCTGTGAAATGGCAAGGTGTTGGGAAAGCACAACAGAGTGATAACATAAATGCAAGTTTTGTTCCAGTTCATCCCACTGGCTGTGCTGTTAAGGTTGTGCTGATAGCTTGCAGGAGACCTGTTAAAGGAGACAGTTTCTGGAGCCTGTGGGTTCCAACCTGCAGCACCAGGTTCCTGCCCCTGTGCACCCTGACCTGTAGGATACTGAACTCTCTAAAACCTAACCATAGTCTCAACCTTCACCCTGAACCTAGCCCTACCCCAAACCCAATACCATGGCTGGTCCAGATCAAACCTCTGTAGGAGCAGCAATGTTGATGCCCTGCTGGGATTGTTTTGGCATGCCTTTTCTAGACCTAATGTTCTTGGATGTATAGTATATTTGACTTTCTCAATCCTAACACTCTCCTTAAACCTAGTAAAGTGCAACACAATTGTTTTCTCCCATTCAGTGTCCCGAGTTCTAATGGACTGCTGGTCATGAAAAGAAATTGCTTTTTTATTAGTTTTTCTCTCTTCATTCTCACCCCAAAAGCTATAGAGTGATTTTTAGAAACTATTATTAGATAGCAGGGATTGTAATTTTTTTGTTGCCAGCTTGCTCAATCAGTATTAGTTCATTTGAACTGTCTTACCTCTGTGCTGAGAGGCCTCATGGCAATGAAGGAGTGGGAAGATGATGGGTTTATTGCACCATACACGGTATTAACCACCTCATGTGAGGTGCCTGCTGCCTGTGTCTTGAGACACGTGTTTAGGTAAGGGCAGTCTCCAGAGAAAGTTTAGTCCTGTTTAATCTGCTAGAGCAGAGGTTGCAGGACAGAAGGCTGGAGCGGTAATTTCAGGACAGAGGTAACCTGTAGGTAAAACTGTTGCCTCAGCCTCGAGGCTGGCTCAGTTCACAGGGGAACTGTGTGACCAACTTCTGTTGTGACATTGCAGATAGCACAAAATAAGCAGTGTGTTTAATATTGCTTAATGGGGAATTTTTATCTTTAAGGTCCCTGTACTGGCGAATTACTGATAAGGATAATGGGAGTTATGATGACAAGCAGATCCCAAGGATTGGGCTTTGTTGTACCATAGGCTGTTGAGATCTAGGTTGAGATTTGCAGCTATTAGTTTTTCCCTGTCTTTAACTCACGTTACCAGACAGAGTATGTTATAACCCACGTGCCCTCAACATTATTCACACCAAAGTTTTCTTCTGACACCTGAATGAGTATGCCTGCTACATCTTGCATCCATTTGCATTTCTGCTTTTGGAGGGACAGATTTGGGGAGCAAAAAGAGAGGAGATTGAGGGTAGAAGAAAACCACACCAAATACATGGGATATGAATGGGAGGTTTTTAACAAACTCTACCTCATGGTTTAAGGCCAAATATTTTCAAGTTGCTGCTTTGTTAGAAATGTGCAAAAAGGCTGGTAACACAATCTTTGAAGCCTTTTTTTTCCCCCCAGTTACTGTTTAAAATTTTTATGCTTCTGACTTGCAGATCTGGCATCCTTAGTGTATTGATTTTCATGTTTAAAAATATAGATTGGGTAATCCTTACACTGCTAGGTCTGGCATCCTGCACTTATTTAGACATAAAAGACAACATTTAAAGGTTGAAATGATGTATTTTATTGGAACATCTGATCCAGCTGGAAGAAAGTTGGAAAGCTTTTGGGCACAAGATCTCCACATTAGGCTTCACAAAATTAGTGTGGACTTCAAGCAAAGGACATTAGCTGAAGAGCTGTTGTGCTTGCTGAAGATCCGTGTATTAATCAGCTGAATAATTTCAAGGAAATGTACAGGCAGCTGTAGGTGTGAAAAAGTACTGTTTTCTGGAAGATAATTCATGTGACTGTGTTGAAAGGGTGAATGTGTTTTTGGAGCAGGCATAATTGCTGGAAAAACCCCTTCAGATAAAGGGATTTCTAGCTTTTTTTTTAGGTCCATAGACTGCTTCTAGAATAAGACTTTGGGATAATTCAACAAAAATAATTTGGCCAAAAGTAGGATTGACTATTTCAGTCAATGTTTCATTTGTCATGGCTCAAAGGACTCTTTAAGAGACCTCTTATGTTTGGACCTTCTGGGAAAATTGCTTTTCAGCCAAATCTGAGCCTGTGAATAACAGCAGAATAAGCACTGCAAGTCGTAATCCCACATTAAAATGTCAGTCATAGTCAATGTTACTTTCTTCTATTTTTTTTTCCCCCAATTAACTACGCCGTGGAGTTGTTGGAACATGGGGCTGATTCCAAAGGGGGAAGCATTTAGTTGTAAAATAGGGTGTATGGTGAGTATAAAACTTGGGGTCTGAGCTGTTAATCCCACTCACAAGAGGAGAATTTGGAGACAGAAGTCACTTGTTTCAGCATGTGCTTGGAGGACTTAGTCATTAGTGGGGGTTTCGCCTTTGTAGTTATTTCTCCACCACCAAAGGGAAAAAATGTTTAATGTAAGTAAATGCAGTCTAACTTGGAGGCTCATAGCACTGGAGCTAGGAGTAAATTAAAAAAAATAAATCTCACTTTTGTTTGTGTTTATGCAAGACAAATACTGAAGTCAGAACAGTACCTGGTTCAGTTTCCTCTATGAGTCCATGTGAAAGCATGAGAAGAAATATGTTCAAGTATTTAAACAGTCATCTCTACGTTATTTTCAAACTTTAGAATACTGTTCCCAGGTTAAGAAATAACAACAATAAGACCCAGCAGCCTGACACCAGTTAGGGTGATAAACATTAGTGCAAACAACTGATTCATGGTAGATGGGACAGATAGGACATTTTCAGAAGAATACTCTTTGGTCCAAACCTAACCTATGGGGTGTTTCTGTGTGTGGAATGGATTTTGTCCTTATATAGTTTTCTACCCTGCTGTACATTGTGTAAATGGCTCAACTGACTGAAGGCAGTTCTGTCCTCAGAAGGAATCACAGCAGAGAAGTCCCTCTGAGAAACTTGAGGAGGCTGATGCAGCCCTGCAGCACCACGTGGCACAATTCCCTTTGGTGGCTATGCCAGACGTTGCACGTTCTCATGTGTAGGATTGCCTGTTCCAGCAGCCCTGTGACTGGAAACTCCTGGGAACATGAACCTGACAGGCAATACATCTGGTGTGGGATCTAGACTCAGTCCCTCAAAACCATAAAATTGTCAAGAAGTTACTCACCCAGTGTGAGGTGTCTTGTGGGAATCTCTGTATTTGGACTGTTTAGACTCTGTGTTTTACTTTGTGGAAAGATGTAAAAGAAGAGAGAGGCAGCATGGAGGAGCAGATGGAGAAAAGGTGAGTAAGGGGAATGAAACTGGAAGCAAAGGCAAGAGTCTGAGGGCTGCAGTATTGCTGAAAGGGAATTTGTTGAGTGACCATAAAGTCTTGTGAACAAGTACATGCTGCATGCACACTGTTGTTTGCAGTGCATCCATATCCCCGCTCTGCCTCCCTTCTCTCCAATGAATGCTGCTTATGGCCTTGCTGAGGTTTGATTGTTTGCTTTGTGGCTCATTCTGGATCCCTTTAAGGTCCTTAACAAAAGTAGATATTGTGCTGCTGGGTTGAGTAGAATGTGCATGATTCTGGATGAAGTTGTAAGTTGAACTTGACTATTTTTGAGACTGTAAGTCTACTGCGTTCCCTTTCAGTAGAATAAAGATGTTCAGATAAGGTTAGTGTGATTTACTATGCCAATAAATTATTGATGAGAGACAACTAAAGAAATAATGTGTGTTTTTCTCTGCCAGTTGGAGCCTGTAAGGCAAAAGTTGCAAATACTATTTCTTTGATGCCAAAAGGCATAGTTCTTCCAGGTTTGTTAGAACAAAGACTATGGATGTGAAATATTCCTGTCCTGGGTTGCTATCAGACTCTTGGTGTTATGCTCCACTGTGGGATCTGTATCAGTCCCACATACCTCCCTGCAGTGCTTCAGGAACTCTCCAGTGCCTCCAAGCAGACCTGGCCTCGTGGTCGCTGCTGAGAGCCCTGGGATTAAGGCATGGGAGGGAAGGGGATAGAGCTTTAGAGCTTTCCACCAGGCTGTCCAAGGACTTAGCACCATAACTCAGCATCACGTGTTTCTCACCTTCATTCTTCATTCAAGTCTTTTTAAACACGATCAAGGGCATGTTTCTTTGCTTTATCTAATTGAATTAGGTCGTTAAATTGAAATTAGCATACAGTAAATTGGCAAAGCAGCAATTGCCTACAATAACAGAGCCTGGGCACTAAGCACAGCTCAACATCTTCTCCTAAAAAGAAAAGCCACCCTTAAAGCAGAGAAAGTGAGCTGAATTTGCAAAAATGTTACCTTTTATTCCTTGCTGGATCCTCTGAGATTGCTCCCAAATCAACGCTCTGCAGAACAATGGGGCCATTGTCTGTGGGCTGGCAGCAGCATTTGCACAGCTTGCCTCAATGAATATTTTGTCAGAACGGTCTCTGCATTGCCAAACTATGCTAACCCCCACCCCCCAAGTTGGAGCTAATTAGTAATGCATAACGGAGGAAGTGGCTTTGTTTCTTGTCCTCTCCCTGAAAGAATAATTTGACCTGCTAACAGATAACTTTTGGGACTTTGGGAAGCACAGGCCACAAAAATTTTTTCTTACAGTAAAGATGCAGCAGGAGGAATCGATTGTTTTGTAGAGGCGGTCTTGGGATTGCTTGCTTGCGAAACATCAAATATAACATGGAAAACTGACTTTGTTTTTCAGAATTTGCCTTTTTGTCCCCTCTGTTTTTTACAAAACTGGATATACTTATTATAGTTCTACTGTAAAACAAGTAGTTCACAAGCCCATGCTCTGTCACACCCACCATGTGTTAGTTTATCATCAAAAGTTCATCTGATTTGTTTTCTTCCTTTCTCCACCCACACCGCAGCATCCCTGTGAATTCTTTTGTGGAGGCCGCAGCTTTCTGAGCCCTTGAGATGAGCTCTGAGAAAAGCGTTATGAACAATGCAGTGGCCTCCTCCAGGCTGTGCCTCTTCTGAAGATGGCAAAATGTAAATAAGCTGTTTGTACAATCCCAGATTCATTCCCATTTTATAGCTAAGAATGGCTCAAGTAAAAATCTAATTTACAACATTTGAGAGAAATGCTTAATTATGCACCAGGGAGGAGAAAATGGTTAAGGGGGTAATGACAACAGGCCCAAAAAACATCAGAACTAATGTATGCTGTGAAAATCCCCAAGAACTGAAGCAGACAACATAATTTATAAAAAACTATATAGGTTTTCTCTTTCCTTGAAGGGAGGTACTCTGCATTCATGTTGACCTGAACAAAGCCCTTTTATCTTCTAGGGCTGATTTTGTATTCAGTGGTATTAAAGTAATTCTGATTAAACTTACTTCTTGTCTTGAAATCACCTAAAGATATATTTGGCCCTAATTTCTGATAACTTATCCGTCACATATTGCATTTCATCTCTGAGCATTGTGCTCAGTTGAAAGCTGCATCCTTTTATTCATGGAAGTCTGGCCACCATCTCAGGCCAGAATAATTCAATAAGATAGCTTACCTATAATTTCAATTTAACATGATTTACTGAGAGCTTTTGTAAGACACTTATGAAACAAAATTTTACTGAAATAGCTGTTAGAACACAAGAAAAGATGATGATGAAGCTACTCCATAAAATACTTCCCTGAAAGCAGTTTTGGGTTTGCTTTTGCAAATAAATCTTTCTTCAGCACAGGACAAAGGCAGTGTCAAAATGCGCTTGACTGTTTCAAGTTTTTGATTTTGATAGGAGAATTATAGGAAACAGTTAGGAGGTCAAAATAATAATGGAATGAAAAGAAAGGGTGAACAGTGAGAATGACTGAGAGTGTGACACTATCACCAGTAGAAACTTATATTGAAATGAGAGATTTACTTCTAAAGAATTATGTAAGGTGTATATTGCTTTGATGGCATTCTTTAAAATCATGACCTTTTCCATGTGAAGCTTGCTGTATGATGTCTGAGAAGGTTGAATGTAAATTGGTGCATCCTCTGAAAAGCTGGAACACCTTAGGGATGGTGTTTGAGTGATTAGTCTTGAAATCTTACTCCTGGTGTCAGGATCTGGGAGACAGGAGCTGTGTCATCTTTGGTCAGTAGATGGTTGTCTCTGGTCTGTGCAGTGATGCTGCTGGCTCAGACAGTAAGGCAGTGTGTAGGACCCTGCAATTATGATCTGATGAAAAGCCTGTTGACCATACACCAAATATCTTGTCCGTCCTGCAAACAGTCTCCCTCCTCTATAAAATGGCAAAGAATTTATTTTCCATCTATTGCAGTGATTCTCTTGAATAAAATATATCTCACAATAGTTCTGTGTGTTAATTCTTCTTCTACTTGTAAATGTATTTTGTGATAAATTCAGAGACAGAAATTGCTTAAGGTTGTCTCAGAAAAAGTAGTTAGACACAAGTCAGTTCTCCTGTTTTCTTTGCTTTCTAACTGCAAAGCCTGGCTTTCAGTTAGGCACACTATTCAAGGATTTCTGCCCGTTGAGTAGCCAGTCATATGAGGCAGTGTGCTTTCAGGAGAGGTTCTTCAGTAGTTTATTCCTAATACCAGCACGTATGGGAGCTTTTTGAGCAGTTCTGCAGGAATGTACATCATCTTGCTAGACCATATGTTCATAAGGAACAGGAATCTAGAACTCTTCCAGTATTTTTCAGGCACAATTATTAAACAGCTTCCTGTTATTTCAGTCCAAGTGATCAACTGTGGCATTAGCATCACGTGGGGAGTTGTGATAACATGTCCAGGGTCAGTTTCTCTGTGGAAAAGCAAGATGGGGTTAATAGGCGCATACCTTTACTTCAGTCCAGGCTAGAACTGATCCTTGTGAAGACTCAAGGAGAATAGCTGTGATGAAGCTCCCCTCTGAAAGCAGCCATGCTTTTGAAGCATGGTTTGAGCTATTGAGAGCAAACTTGGGATCCTGAACGGGCTTGTGCAGGCCTGGTGGGTCCCAGGGATCTGCAGTCTTACTGATATGGATAAGAGCTGTCTAACCCAAAGCCAGTTTGAGTGTTTTCTTATGTGCTGCAGATACAGTTCTTGACTGCATTGCAGATAAACTGTATATATAACTTGATTTATGTATGTACATATTTATTCACCCTGAAAGAGAGAAGCACAAAGACTGTATGCAGTGTTGTCCTTGCTGTGCAGAGTCTTCCAATGGCAATAAGCTGATTTCCAGGGAAAAGCTGTGCTTTATTTGCCTCAGACCAATAATGTTTTCCAACCGTTTAGTAGGGTATCTTACAGTTTTGACATCAGCTTGCATCATCTTAGAGATGAGTATGTGCTGATGCACAGCAAAAATAGTGGAGGAAGCTGTCTGTGGCTTGCCCTTCTGTGTGTCCTGTGATAGCACTGGAGTGTGTGTGGTGCTCACAGCGGTTAACCTGTGGTGAACTGCAGTCACCTTGGGTAACATGGGAAAATCAGAGAGCATGATGTATGCCCAAATTGTTACTGAGTCTGAGATTTTAAAAAGGATTCCTTTATTATGGCCTTCTTTAACTCTTTGAGGGTATGACTGCAATTTCTATTAATTTTCAACAAAGTTTTCATATATGTGAAAGTAGTGAGATGTGAAGTGTCACAAAAAATATGGTAATCTGTAGCAAAAAAACTAAGTGCGCTCCAGCAACCATGGGAGGGGAAGAAGTGGAATAGCAGTTTAGCCAAATGTTCAGAGAGAATAATTTAGTGCCTTTACTTGCCTTTTTGAAGTTTCTGTGAGCATACAGCAGAACCAGACTTTAAAGTTTAACATGGCTTTAGTTAGTGACTGGGGAAAGAAGGTGTATTTGTGTGTCAGATGGGAAAATGTGCCTTCAAGGACTTGACTTTGTTGATCTTGGATCTGATTTCAAATTAGCTGGCTTGCAAAACAGCCCTTTAAACTTAGATAATGCTTCAGAATGACTGTCAAAACAGTAGAAAAACCAAAAGAGTCCTATATGCTTAACCCTGTAGTGTATGTGAAAAGCAGCTCTGGAGCAGCATGGCTGACTGTTGTAAGTGATGTGCCAGAGGCATCCAGCTGTGTAGATGTAAGGCTTCTTCCTCTGGAAACACGTGTGCTTCTCTTTGTGTTTGCTGAGGCATTATCAAAATTTAAATATAAAGTATTTTCTTGGGAATGGAACTGCATTTTTAAATGCTCCGGAGGCCTCATGAAACAGTCTGGAAGAAATACAGTTGACTGCTGTATACATTTGAAGACAGAGAAGCAATCACACCTTTACCAAACAGGGTTACATGGAATAGAAATTGGAGAGGTAATGCTTGTCCACAGGAAGTGGTGAGATTTTTATGTAGCCTCCCAAGCTGTCCTATGCAACTTCTTCCCACTGTTCCAGCAGTGAATCTATTTTTTTCAGATACATCACATCTGTCTGTTTATGGGATGATTGAAGCATGAAGAGGTTTAATCTGCTGCTCTTTTGGGCTCAGGTTTTGCAAAAATCTATTTGCCTGCCTAGGAGTTCTACAGTTATTGAAGAGTGTGTAGGATTTGAAGAGAGCAGAGTAGCTTATAGACTGATGCTAGGAAGAGCCACTCAAAAGCTGGAGTTTGTTTAAACAGTTTTGGGTTAGCCTTTCAATTCAGTTTTTATACTTGAACATTTGTGTATGTGCTTTTCAATGAAACGAGGGAAAAGGTAAATACTTTTTTTTGTCAATTGATTGTTTTTTTCCCCTACAAAGTAGGGCTTTGGAATTATTTCACCACCATAACCCCTGTTTTCTGAAAAAATTCTTAGAAATATAATTTCAGTCTAGTTGAACACTCATTTTGAACGTATCTTGGTATTTTTTCAAGAGAACCTCATCTAAAAATGTAAAAAAAATCAGGTATTTAAACATCATCAAGTATCCTCATCTACACTTTTTTAAAACATATGTGCATGAATTTGTGGAGCTGTGAATATTTTTGTTCCCTTGGAACTCCATTTCTTTGAGTTTGGAAATGGATAATGAGAAAATGCTCTGTCATGACTTGCTATTTGATGGGAGGCAAATGGTGTTCTCTGTGTGCCCAGTGTTTGTGAGGGGACATTGCACAGACTCGTGTGTTCTGTTATTTCATGTTACAAGACAAACTCAGGCCTTGGACAAAACAGACCTTGTCAATGAGGTCTGTGGGGCTGGGGAGCCCCAGAGCTGGAGAGGCAGCCTGCCTGATGCTGCCAACAGAGCTGTTATTCAGAGCACTTCTGCATCTGGAAGTTATAAGCTGCAAATTGCTATTGCCAAGCCTGGTCTTCTCCAAGTGTGTACATCCAAGTCAACAAATGAGAGCAGGAGAACAAGTGGGCTGGCACTCCTGGCTTGGCTTACTCCAAAACAAAGATCCACCTTCACTGTCTAAGTTTCTCTTGACTGCAGAGGAGCAGGACATGAGTTTAATATTCTGGATAATAAACAGGATACTGGATTAAAGCAAGAATAATGCACCAGACAGGGAATTGCTTGTGCTGCCCTGCTTGTCTCTTCAGGATTTTTGCCTAGCTGGCCAGCACCCAGGAAGTACAAACTGCTGTTGCTTGCTCCAGGAAAGCAGCAACTGAGGGAAGCTGGTTGGGAATTAAGTCCCACTTCCCATTCCTGATGATGAGGGGCACTTACTGAGTGCAGCAAGAGATTTGATGGTTTTTGTAAGGAAAGCAGCTTGCCAGTACTCCAGAGGGAATGGCAGCTGCTCGGGGAAGAGGAGCAAAGCATTGGGTGCAGTGGTGCATAAGGCCAAGCCTACAGCTGTAACAGAAAATGTTATTTTAGAAATTCTGAGCTGATTCAAATAACAGCCTGGCTGAACAACATCAGCCTGTAACACTGCCACGATGAAGGCACTGTGAGAGACCTGCCTGAAGCACCAGGGCAGCTGGAGGTCAGCAACTAAAGAAGCAAAATGGAGCAGCCTGGGGAGAGGTTTCAGGCTTGATCAGAGACTGCCTGGGACTGTGGCTGCATTGGGTGCCCACCTGGCTGCAGAGAAACTGTGTGGGCAGTAGGCAGAGGAGCTGCCCTGGGGCTGTGTGCAGACAGGGCAGCAGAATCAGTGCTGCGCACGAGGCTGTCACAGGCGCTCTGGATGTGTGTGATGGGAAACGTGCCCACGAGCAAAGAAGGGCAGGAAAGTGGTGAAGGCTGCTAATGTCCACTATGATGTACTCTAAATTGAAAGGGAAGGAATGGAGAGGGAAATGGGGGAAACTGGAATATTGAAACATAGTGGGCAAGAGGGATTTGGAAGCTGAAAATGTCTTGGGACCAAAAAGTACACTTCTGGGAGCTGCTTCTGCTACTAATGGTCCTGTTCCTCTGTGCCATAAGTTTCTCCCCTTCAAAAAACAGGGACACTAACAATTGTCAATCTAGTGTTGTGGGTATGTACCCAGCATTTGTGTGTGGGAAGACCCAGAGACCCCAATCGGGACTGAATCTTGTTATACCAAGTGTTGGAAACACCAGAAATGCCCTGAGAGCTTTTAAAATAATTCATATGCAATTTAAGTGTATTTATGTACCACTGTAAGGAAGCTGTTAGGAGAGTCCCAGAAATGTGCTACAGCTTAAAAAAAGAGGACATAGGTGGGAAGTGAAGAATAACAGTGAAATGGCAAAAATCAAATAAAGGAAGCTAACAGAGTTTTAGTTCTTAGTTATAGACAGGAAAGAAAGGCATATAGGTAGAACTGAGAATGGTCTTTCCAGATCTTTCAGTGCAGATGATGATTAAAACCAAATGAAACTTGAGATAGTTAGGAGAAAGGGGCCCAGAATTAGAATGGATTATGCTACTCCTGCTGTGAGAATAAAGATTATTGTAAGTTCTTAGTCTGTAACTTCTGTAGCTTAATAAGGTGCATACTGTTAATTATATAATTTGGTATCATGGAAGGATTATTTGGTGTCCCATGTGCCTTATCTGGCCTAAATGTGATGTCTGTTTTTGTGGTGTGGTTGTTTTGTCTTTTTTTTTTTTTTTTTAATTTAATTTTCTTTTGTTTCTTTTTTCCAAATGAATAGTGTAGGCAGAGTGCATTCAATCCCAATCTGGTTAGAGGGAGGGTTGTTTAAATGGGAAGTGGTTTATTGATTACTGTTTTTGCAAGCTGTGATAGCCTACCTTTATCATTTTCAGAGATTTTTGTTTCGCCCTTTCACTTAGTGCAAGGTCATGGAACAATTGATTTGGCATTTGGACCAATCTGCAGTTAAAGCGATGAAAACCATTGTGAGGAACTAAAATGGTTGCAGTGTTTGTTTTACTTCTTTCTCCTGCTCTTCTCCCCTCCCCCTAATGATTACTTGCTGCATTTTCAGGGAAAATTAATAATCAGATTGTCAATCTGTCTACAGACTTCAGCTTGATCAAATGCTCAGCTGGATGCTCAGTTTTCTCCAGCAGGTGTTGAAGACAGAATAGGATTCTTCTGCTCTTATCCACACCCTCCCTCCCTTTCCCTTCACTAAGAGAACAGCAAATCCATATTACATGCTGTTATCAAAAAGAGTAATTCAACATTTGGGGTGTGTGCATGGTTATTCTTTATCCCTTTTTATTTTTAATACTTTATAAGGCTCTTGTTCAACAATACAGCTTTTAAATTGTAAAAAAAAGTGTGATTTGACTGTTGTCTGAAGATACAATTTTGAATTTATTTCAAAAAACTGGAGCACAGCACAAACTAACACTCAAAAAGCTATCTATGGCAAAGATGCTCTATCGTGATGTTAGATATTGATTTGACATAATCTCCCTCATAACGCAGCATCTCTTTCTCCATAGGACATAGAGAGCTCCTGCTGTAGTTTGAGGGTTGCCAGATCTAGTGGGGATTTTTATGCAGTGTGGATGGGCACTGGTTTGGCTTTTGGGTTGGAACAAAAGCGCCAGCAGCTGTGTTTGCCAGTCCTGCCGTGACAAAATTCCTCAGCAGCACAGCTGGGGGGGTGTGCTGCGGGGTGGCCCCCCCAGCACTGCCCTCTGCACGGCTGGGAATGGCCCCACTCCAACCTGCACTGGCACCTGAGCAGCTGCAGGGCAGCTGTCCTGTCACTGGCAGGCACTCTGCAGAGCTGCTGCTGTGCAGGCCTGCAATTCACAGCACCCCGGGATGAAGTACGTGGTGACACATATTAGCTGGTGTTTGTGGTGGCTTATGGCCAGAATATATCATATTGGCTATAGGTTCCTGTAGGAGACACTATTCTTGGTACTGGGGACAAAAAGGAAATACAGACTGCGGAGATGTCTTTCCTTTTTTTTATGAAAAGGAGTGTGATTAGAAAATCTGTCACAGAGCAGATGCCATGGAGCAGCCTGGGGAGAGGTTTCAGGCTTGATCAGAGGCTGCCTGGGACTGGGGCTGCATTGGGTGCCCACCTGGGCAGCTTCTGCGGTCTGATATCTAAGACCATTTTAACTTTAAAGAAAACTCTAAGGAAAAAATTGTCTTTAACCCTATTTTCACAATGAAAACCGGTAAATCTAATTAAAACAAAGAAATGTAACAAACTTTTTGTCATTACTGATGATCAGACACTTAAGGCTCTTAGTCACCCAGCTCTTTCTGTGCAACCTCTCTAGGTAAGAAGATTGCTCCTTGTGCTTTAAGGAACATTTTCTGTTAAATAGCTCTATTTAGAATGTGCAAAGAGTTAATTATATCCAGTGCTTAATGAGCTCTTAGCTTCTGAGGATTTCTCTGGCTGAGGCTGAGAACTGTTGACATATTTCATAGGCAAACAATTTGCTATTATCTCTACTGTGGTGAAAGACTGCAATTGCTTTACCTTTGTAGGTGCTGGTAGAGCAGAGGGGTGGATAATAAGAACAGGAATTCCCTGGGAAAACTGCTATTAAAAAACATGCTGTGTAAATTCCATTAGACATTTCTTAATTTTTGTAGCCTTGATCTTTCAAGCCACCCAGCTTCAGGAAAAGTAGTTGTGTATAATGAGCTACCTGTGCCTTGGAGCCATTTACAGAAGAAATGTGGGGATGAGGTGGCAATTCCCCTAGATCTGGAAAGAAAATTAAGATGCATGATTATTCCTTTACTTCATAATGGAACTGGGCCTTGTGTTTATAATAAACGATAAGCTTATTAGTATTGCTGTTACTTCATTTTGTCAACTGCACTTGAAGATGTGGGGAAGGCTTAAGCTGTCTGTCAGGCCTACCTAATTTTATCTCTAATAAGCATCTGTGTTTGAGAGCTATTGACTTTCATGCCTTGGAGCTGGGAATGCCCAGCACTGGACAGGAGGGAGCCTTGGTTGTTTTTTGCTGATGTAAGTCAGGAGTAACAATCCACAGATGTGCTGACATGGTTATGGTGCAAGAGAGAAGAATGGACTCCTAAGTTGTTCTAGTTGTTGTGGTTTTGGTTTTTTTTTTTACTTTTTTTTAATAGGGATGCTGGCTACTGCAGTGGCAGTCTGCATGTGTGAATGATAATGACAAATGATCAGGAAATGAATGGAGGAGAATGTCAGGAAATGGTAGTTAATATCAACTGAAAATAAAATGAGCTGTGTACAGCACTTAACACAGCCAGGAATGAAAAGGACAGGAGCACTATAGTTAATATGGCTTCTTTCATCATATTTAATTTTTTTCATGGGCCTGAAAGCCTGAAAATAAGCTGGAGGCAGCAGGCTCTGTCTAATCCCCAAGCACCTCCCCCTTTTCAAGTGTAACTAGGGGAACCTGGCATTAGTCATCACTGCAGGTGATTGGGGAGCAGGAGGGATTTATGGCTGAGAAGTGAAGGGTTTAGAAGTCAGTCACAATTCATCTAATCACAGCCACTGAACTGACTTTAATTAGAGAGCATTTGGTGTGTTGTTGGCAACCTTTCCATCTATCATAAACAAAGACACCAAACTAAGAAAAATACTTGCCAGCTCCCTTACCTCCTACGCAAAAACATTAAAAAGGCAAGTGGCAATGACATATCTGATAAAGAATTATTACTGGCTGGGATGGAAGAGCATCTATTGATCTGCTTCATGTAGGCATGTCTATAACTCAGATGGCTGTGTTAAGATGAAATAGGTAGAGATGAGGTTTCGTATTGGGAAAGAAGGAATCTGCCTGTAATAATTATACACATGGGCAAAGAAGCTTTTAAAGCAAACCAAAGTGAAGCCTGGTCCAAATTCGACTCTACTATACTCTACTGAGGGCAGTAGTGTTACACCAAGGATGGATTTGTCTTTTAGGCCTTCACAAAGGGGATGTTATTGAGGCTGGTTAAAAGAATTGACAATATAGTGGGTCTCAGGAGGGGGTATTCAGAGCAGTGAAAGCCCTGGCCTTTTTTTTTTTGCCAGACAAGTAGAAGCAGACAGCGCAAAGGGCTCTGTGTTCCCCTCAGTGCCACAGGGAGGGATCTATCTTTCTTTTTGTGAAAGGTAGTGATGAGAGAGAGAGATGGCAGCCTACCTGCCTATAGGAGTAGTCATTAACATGAGAGGAAATAATCAGCCCTTTGTCTGGAGAGGTGGAAACAGGCAGCAGCTTTGCTGAACAGATGAATGTGTTCAGTCAGGTTATGCACATCTCTGCTGGGGCAGGAAAAGGAAGCAGTTGTAAAGCAAGTGCAAAGCTTATGTGGTAGTGCTATTCTCTGTTTTATTTACAGTTCATAGCGCTTTCAACTCTGCCTTCTTTGTTGACAGCTAAAGCAAAGCACTGTTAGACGTCCCCAGACAAACAGCCTTCCAAAAAATGACTGTAAAATGATTCTGTTGATTCCGTGAGAGGTAATGTTTTTCCTGACTCAATCCTATAGCACTGGGAGGCCAGGGGACACTGCTATCTGTCATTTAGCTCAACACTAATAATGAACTCTTGGTAACTTCTGACAGAGAAGGTGCCTGTCCATCTTGCTGAGAAAATGTAAGAGATGTATTCATATAGAGAGAGTCAGCTGCTTCAGCAAGAAAAATTAGGTTGTTCTAAATGAAATTTTTGTCCATTGCTTTACACTAGCCTGTAAAGGTGTAAGGGCTGAAAGTACCACTTCTCTGCCTAAATTTTCACTCTAAAAAGTGGAAGTGAAGAGAGGCTTTCCTTGGCTCATGCTCCAGTATCTTTCCCAACTGAGGTGAACTTGGCTTTGGCCATTTAAAAAAGCAGAAAAAGTAAACTAATTTTCTGTGGGGAAATGAAAATCTTCAAGTTTATGAAGGATGTAAATGCCAAGAAGAAGGAGGCTTCATTTCCATAATGATGAGCAACATGCTGGGAGCAACAGATTGAAATTAAGGGAAGAAAAATTTAGGCTTTATATCATGAAATATTGTCTTTCAATGGAGCCTATGTGCCACTGGCACATTCTGGGGAAGAGACGGACCATGCCGGCAACTGACTCTTTTAAAAGTGGGAAACCTGATGCACTGAATCCTCTGGTCCTGACTGTAGCTGGTGATGGTATGATGGTCTGAGACCAGCATGTTCAGTGAGACTGAGGTTATAACTTTGTTTGTGCCTCGTGCTGAGGGCTGGCATGTGTGGCAGAGATTTGGGTCACTGCCATGCTCCTCAGCAGGAGTGATGCCGGACTTTCCAAGCTATGGGCATGTGTAGGCATCTGTGGCTTCAGATCCAAGAAACAGCCTAAAAAACTAGTTCTGAAATAATTTATTTTCAATATAGTGTATATATATAAGTATGTATTAAATATATTTTATGTTCCCCTTTGGCAATGGAAAACTGAAGCACCTAGACTAGATAAGGAGACTTGCACTGATGATCATGTGCACAGGTTTGTGGCAGAAACAAGGTGACAGAGATGAAGGAAAGAGTCAAAACCAGAGTTGCAGTAAGAGACTCAAACTGTGATTCCCAACCTTTTCAAACTTGAGGTAGAGATCCTTTAGGCCTTGGTTTCTGGCTAGGGTCTGTCCACTCCCAGAACTGGTAACACAAATCTTGCTCCTCTCCAAGTGTGACTGTTGTCTAGTGTGTAGAGTTTTTGCAAGAGAAATAAGAAGCAGCCTCTGATGCAATCTGCTCCCACCAGATGGGTCAGTTTTTATTTGTAGCGTTCATCCTCAGCTCTCTGCTGCTCTGACTGTAAACCCACCATAATTCTATCCATCTGAACACACGTTGCCCAGCCCATCTGCAGCTTGTCATACAACAGGGGCAAAGCAACAGATTTTTGTTGGAGTAAATGAGACCCCTCAGTTATCTAACGGCTGCTGATTTGCACAGAATTACTTCTAGCAAACACAATTTGTTGCTTTATTGCATAAAACTAGGTGAATTCAAGTTGTCAATTTCCTCATTAGTATTTTGAGTGGGATGGGGATAGGAAGAAATTTAAAAAGTCTCACAAAACCACCACTCCCACCTCTGAAGGCCAGGAAACAGAGCAGGAATGCATTATATGCCATGTCCTCTGTAATAATGGTTCAGCCAGTAAGAAAACATCAGTGAACAAACTCACTCTCAGAAGTGTTCTCCTTTGACTGCTCTTACTAACATCCCAGCTGTGTAACAGCAGTGCCTAAGTCCCTTGTCCTCCTACTCCTTGGAGCACTGACCTTGAGTTCATCTTCTGCTTCAGCAGAAAAAATGATTCCAAAGGATCCCACAGCTTTGCCTCCCTGTGCTGCAGCATGTCTGAGTTCAGCTGAGGGCAGGCACTGCCTTCCCTGTGGCTGGGTTGCTTGGCAGCACTGGCAAAGGAGGCCAGACACATGCACAGTGACATGTGGCTGGCATGCCTGTCCTGGTAAACTTTCTAAGCTACATTCCCCAAAATACGGTGAAGAGGAGGCTCCATTTGTGCATCTGATCCCCAGGTGCAAAGGAAGGTGGTGCTTTAGGGTGAAAGGCAGACAGGATATTTTTGGTTCAAAGGGTATTTTGGTCCCCTTTCAGTTCAAAGATCAATGAAATTGTTTGATGTTTGCCTTCTGAGTTTTACTCAAATTACTGAAGTCAAACTGGTCCCCTTCCTTCAAAAAAGCCTGTAAAATATAAAAAATGCAAACCAGGCTCCTAGTCAGAAGGATATATTCTCTCAGAAAAACCAATTGGCAGTGCATTAGAGAAACTGGCTGCACTATTCAGATGTATGCGCTGTTCCCCTCTTCAGATTGCTGTAAAACCTACTTTAGGTATTTGAATTCAAGCCACTGATGTGAGACAGGAAAAAGCAGCACCACAGAATGGGAAACATTTACAGGGCAATGGCCACTGTTCATGGCAGGTCCCTTTCTTATTACAAGAATACTGCCTGCTGGAACTAAATTCTCAGGATACAATTTTTTACACATAAAGATAAACCTGAAGCTGGGCTATTGCACAGATTAAGATTTCAGCAGGCAAACCTGAAATTGAGATCACACTTAGTCCCCATAACCTTCTCATGTCTTAAGGCGAACCACACCTGTTTTGCTCGCACCTGAGAACCAGGATGATTAGAACTTGGGTATGGCAGGGCTGTTGTGAAGGCTGCCAGCAGCATCTGTGTCATCAGCCCTGGAGGTGCAGGTGGGAGGTGTGTGAGAGCTGCTGGGTGTCCCAGCTCCGGGGTGGGAGGGTTTCCCAGCAGGGCAGGCAGGGCTGCGGTCTGTGGGTGCTGCTCCTGCTCCAGCAGCAGCCAGCGCGGGGGAGCCCTGTGCTGGGGCCGCTCTCCTCTGGGCGTTGGGACTGCGTGTGACCTCCCTCAAACTGAATAACACCTCAGCTTTTCTAATGTCCTGATTGCACCAAATCATTTAAAAAGGTGAGGAGAAAAAGCAAGGCAAAAAAAAAGGGCAAACTGATGCTTCTAGTTACTTTTGTGCACTCAGCTTTCTTTTGAGCAATAACAAATTAGATTTTGTGGAGGAAAAAAGAGGCACTTTTCTGCTGTTTGGTTTGAAAATTTTTTTTTTTTTAGTTTGTCCAAGAGAAACTTTGAAGAAAATCAAAGTGTTTTCTTCTAAACGTAGAAGTCCTGATTTTGTACTTTCGGAAGGGATTTTACTGGGGAAAGGATTCATGTACTATGTCTCTGCAAAAAAGTTGTTTTTTTTTTTTCCTAAACTTTATTAGATGCATTTCTTTTTTCCCCAGAGCTTTTCTTAAACAAAACACCGAACCAAAATAACTCTTAAACTCCAGCTTTGCAAACCCAGGGAACATGCCAAGTTCTTCCAAATATGTGATTCCTACTGTATAGGTTTCCTTTTGACATAAAGATGTGTGTCTCTTGAAAATATCTTTCTTCCCTGTAAGAGGAAAAAATAAATATTTCCCAAATGGACAGCTTATATAAATGACTTATCATTTTATTTTTTAATAGAAATCTGTCAGCTATGTGCAGCTGGGTGTTTAATTCATAGTGAATAATTTATGCAAGGAATTGCTCTTTTATGTATTCATAAACTGGAGTTAAACCTGAAATTAAGACTATGTTAAAAAAAAGAATTTGACAGATGCTTTTTCTCGTGATCATATTAATACACAGTTGTCCTTCCTTTAACTACTGTGAGTTTCCTGGCTTTGTCATCATGTTCCCATTTAAACCCCTGGGAGTTTTGAGAGCTTGTCATGGAAAAAGATTATTGCTATGGGATGGAGCTTATTTGGGTGAAGCCAACGGGGAGCCAGGAAAGAGAGGAAGTGAGCTGGTTTGAGAGTGCTGGAGTTCATGTGATAAATGACATTCTTTACTATCCTGTCACTGGCTGGAGCAGAGAGATACTTCTCCTTTCTTATCTGGGAGGCCCTGTGCATGTCCTGCATCCCACAGAGGGCCTGTGGGCTGTAGTAGTTGGGCTTGAAGCAGCCTAAAAATGCTGTGAGCTAAGGTTCAAAGAGACATGTTGGTGTTTTTATGATGGTTAATCCTGGGGGGATAGGAATTTCTTCCATCTGAAATATTTCCTCCCCTTTCATACTAGAATAAAAGCCTGAAATTTCTTATGAAGACATTAACCATTATTGTTTCGTAACTGAATTATTTTAAGATTTGCTTGTGAATTTGGGTATAGTATATGGGCAAATAACATCACTCTATATTAATTCTTAATGTATAAAATTAATAATAAATGGGCAAAAATTTAATCAAAACAATCAAATTGATTTATGTTGGGCTTCTGTTTCATGGAACCTTTAATGAAATCAGCACAGTACTGTACAGTCTTTGATTTGCAAAGCCTTTGATTTGATGCAAAGGTGCTTTTTTGTTGCAAAACAGAAATGCCACATCTGGGTGATATTTTTGGCCAGTTCTACAGTAAGTGCACTGTAAAAACAAGAGATAATTTAACTATGCCTGAGTCACTCTGAATTGCATAACCTCTGGACAGCTCTGCCGTGGAACAGCAAAAGTTTGATTGTCCAAGAGGAAATAAGTATAGAAAATGAACCATCAATGAATACCAGGACCAGGGTTCTCTGACTTCATCCTGACAGCCCTTGCACTGACTTTGCCAGTTTTCTGCACTGGTGAGACAAGAAAGAATAATCTATCTATAGAGGGAGACAAAAAAATGATATGGCTGATTCTGAGGGCAGGAGGGTTGGTTTATGGCTGCCTTCCAAGGGATGTTGCTTGCTGACCCTCACCTTTGTATACACACTGCACTTTTCATGGGTCTTGAGGCAGATCTGACCCTTCTAAAGACATGGACAGGAGAAGCAGGCCTATGAAGGAGGACAGTTTGCCATCTTGAGGGAAGCATCAGCATAACACTGTCACAGCAGACACTGAGGAGAAGTGCTGGGAATGAGGGATTTGTTTCTCCAGCCTTCAAGGGTGGTGGCTTCTTGTCAAACCTGTTTACCTGGGAGTAAAGTGTGGTGTTATGAGTCCTTGCAGGAGGAGAGTGGGAAGGGTGTATTTCTTGTCTGCCTGGAATGGCTGCTGTCCATGCATGTGTGGGCAGGCTCCTGCTTCCTTGGGAGCTTGTGGAGCAGGTCATCCTTTGAGGGGTCTTTCACGTGAGTCTGCTTAGAGAAGCTCCAATGCCTTATCCCCAGCAGTTAGGCAACTAATACCTATAATGTCTGGAAAATTGGGGCAGAGTTTGCTGAGGCATCATTTGTCCAGCAGGTGGAAATGGGTTAAAAAGTCAGGGATAAGGGCTGGAAGCTGTAGTTTAAGGAAAGTAGATATTCGTGGATTTTCTTCATTGGACTGTGGTTCGAAGGTGTTTAAAAATGTTTATAGCTATAACTTAACTTCCTAATTATTCAGAGATTTTAATTTCTAGGTAATAAGAATCTCTGTAAGAACTGTATGATGACAGATGATATATTAGTGAAGTTGACCAGTTTAATTGGAAAATGTTTTAAGTCATCTTAGTTTCAAAGAGTTTGGGTCGCTACTTCATAGTATACAATGTATGATGATGAATTCAGATAAACCAGACAATTCTTCCACTGTGGCAAAAAGTAAAAGCATCAGAGCTTCAATCCTCTATTTATGCCTGAAGGAGGAACCTCAGAGATGTTATGAAATATTTTCCCTGCATGCAGTATATTCCAGTATAAACTGCAGAGCTCATCTGTGTTTGTAGCTGCTTGTGAAGTGTATTTTCTTCATGTTTTCAGGATTTGGAAGAACAGATGGTTGAAAGCTTTTCTAAATAAACTGAGTCCCAACCAGGGCTCTCTACATGCACAAATCCTGGATGTTAAAACCATATAGAATCCGGGAACTTCAGGCACTGGTTAATGCTAACAACCTCTTCTTCTAGCCTTGCACTATTGTGTCCTGAAGTGATACCTTTTTGTATAGAAGTTTCAGAAAAAAAATCCCCATCAACTAAGGCTGTTCTGAGCATGAGGCCAAATCATACAGAAGGCAAATGCTGGAGCAGCCAAGGGAAAATAAGCTGCAACACACTGGGCTTTCACATGAATTGGGGCTCTGCTGAGAATTCACGCAGACTGTTCCACACCACCTTGGCCGGGAGGCTGAACAAAAGATGAGGTCATCACTCCTCAGGCTTAGCCTGGTCTACTCCAGGCAGCCTTCAAAAAAGAAAAAAGGAAATAAAAAAAAACCCAAACCAAATCCAGCACCAATGGCCTGAAGGGGGTCAGTCCTGTTTCAGTTGCTAATTTATTCCTTACACAGAAGCTCAGTCACCCTGTGATAAAATCGGTTTCATTCCTGGAAGGGGGAGCTTATTGTGCCAATCAAAATAAGGTGTGTTTTATGCTGTATTTTTGTCTTGGAGGCTCTGCTGGCAGAAGTGTGTGTTTTGGCACTTCTATGGGCTAATTTCAGTGTGACTTTAGGGCTGTAAGAGGTTTCAATGTGAGTTCTTGAGTATTCATTACTTGCAAAAATTAGATTATTTAATAAGAAGCCCATGAATTTTAGGAGCTTAAGTTTAGACTCTCTTTCAAAAATTGTGTCTCAGTTTAACAAGAACCAAATCTTTGGACAGCCTTGGACTTCTAAAGAATGAATTCAGTAGTGAAGATGGATGGGGGGTTGTTATATACTGCTCCAACCTTTCCTCGATCAGGTTTCTGTTAGAAATGAAGGGGGAAGTGGCAAAGGAGAGGCTGTACACTGTAACCAGCATCTGTATCTTCCCTGCCCCAGTCCTCAAGGCTGGGCAAGTGTGGTTTCATGGATCGTTTGCTGGCTCAGGTCACTCAGCACAGTGGTTAGTTAGACAGATTCAGGGATACTGAAATAACTTTCTAAGTAATCAGAAGACACTGACTGGTTTAGAAATAATTTGAAAAGTCCTAAAGGCAGAATTTTTTTCTGTAGTGGTTTTCCTTGCTTACATTGCATGCTGTGTTGAGCATCTTTTTATAACAAAAACACCCAGTGGAAGTCTGAGGTGATTCAGATAATACTCATGATACAACCATTTCTAAATCTTTTGAGAAGCCACATTAAGTAAATTATGAGCTCTGCTCTTTATAAGGGTACCAATGTATCTTTGTTTTTCTGTAATAAACCTTGTTAACCAGGCTGTAAATAGTTTCAACTGTCTGTGGAATAAACCAGACTTCCTCAGACCTGATTAAGCTGGGAGATAAACCAAGCTTGTAAGTTTATTATTATTATTATTACTTCATGCAAATGCATTCAATCTTTGTTTTTGACTGTATATTTATAGTACACACTAAGTGTGTCACTGCTTGTTCATTGAGAGTATTGCATGAGCAGAAAGGAATATTACAAATTACTTTTATATAGTTGTACGTACAGAAGGTAGAGATTTCTGTAAACTAGCTGTAAGAGTTCCATTCCTTGTGAAGTTCAACTGGAATACCTGCCTTTGGTTACAAACATGTGCCAATAGTGCTCCTTAGGTGTATATGATTTTTTTAGGTGAAAGTTAATTTTTGGCAACTGTGGTTTACAGTTACCCTCCCAGAGAACCTGAACTATGCTAAGAATTGGGGAATCTGCACCCTTGTACCTGACTTTCTACTGAAGTTCTCTTCCAGTGCTTGAAAATTTTAGTTCAGGGATAGGCCATTGCAGTTTTCCTGGGAACCAGGTCAGTGTGAAACCCTGTGAGATGATGGCATATGCAGGAGCTCATGCAGAGGGGGAAGATACTTGTTCTGAGCCAAATATAGGGAGTCTGAGGGGTCCTAACAGATCTCCATTACTGCTGTTTAGGCCTGCAAATATCAGGGACTCAGTGGTTGTAGACAGATTCTTGCAGTAAAAACAGTTAAGAAATAGAACAATTTTTTTTTTTTTATGGGCCTGATGGTTCATTCGGCAGAAACTAGAGTACTTGTCTCAAGTGTCCACTTCACATTAGCTTTCATCAGAAAGGGTGCTCCAGTCACTTCTCTAATCAGCAGTGGCAGCACTACTCTCTGAGTACCAGCAAGAGAACGTGCCTGGACCATGAAAGAGCAAGAGAGCAGCACCACATTCCCTGCTCTGCCAGCTGGAAACATCTGCTTGGTTTGCTGCAGTTAAACGTGAGCCCTCCCATGGGTGAGGAAGCTGTCCCTCCTGGAGCTGCCCCAGGCTGTGGGAATATGCACAGAGGATGAAGAGGTTTGGATTTGGGCTGTGTTGGTGCTCTTGCCTGTGTGCCAGCCCCTCCCCAGAGCAGTGCAATGTGTGCCCAAGCTTTTGAGGGCTCATCCTCACTGTGAGATAAAACCATGTAGACAGAGTGCTCATATGATGTTGTTGCCTGGCACTGGAAACCTCATGTCAGCCTCCCTGAGAATGGTTCTGCAGCTTTTCTTGAGGGTTTGTCCTCCTCTTGGTTCCTGTAGTTAAAAATACAGGAGCTCTTGCTCTCAGAATCTGCAGTGATAGAGAAGTGCCTAAAGGATATTGCAATGTGTTTGACCCCCTGATTTTGAGCACAATCACCACTTGGGATAGAAGTTATGTAGTTCATGTGGTCTTGCATCATATTAGTTTCTTTTTGAAGAACTGTTTAAAATTGTGCTGGGTGTGGATACTATGCAGAGGGAGAACAGGACTTCACAATTTCGTTAGCCCAAGAGATGGGAAAAGTAAAGTTTTCATTAAAGGTAAACCAGAGAAGGTATAAGAGACAACTGGGGTGCAGAAAAGGAATAGCTGATGAAGGAGGGAGAGATGAAATAAGAGTACCAAAGAACTTATGTCTTCAATCATTTTTCCACCCTTCTGCAAATATAAAGCTTGTGTTGCTTTTATTGCTTTCCAACAGTGCTGTTGGAGGATTAGCCTTTCAGCTTTGGTCCTTTTTCTTAATTTTCTTTAAATTTGGTCAGTTTTCAGCTGGTAGCTGTTCCTGCCTTTAAGTCTGTGGAATGCCAAAGGTTTGCAATATAGTAGTGTCAGGGCTATCTAAGGCTCAGTAAAATTTTTAGGAATGTTCTTTGAGATAATCCTTAGTTTCTCACACTGTTTAATTTGGGTTTTAGCCTGGAATTGCTATGAATATCTTTCTGATCTTTTTCAATTTGAATCTTCTTGGCACTGATTCTTTCCCCCCTTTCTCCTCCTTTCCTTCTTTCATTATTCATTTATTCATGTTGTTTTCTCTTTTATATTTTCATTTCCAGTCAAGCATGCATTCTAAGGTTACTTTACCTCTTGAATAAGAAATCTCATTATGCTTATGGGATATTATCCTGTTTCAATTCACTTATATATAACTTGTCCTGGACTTGCATGGTGTCTAATATCATGGCATAAGATTATTACTTTCAATGTTTAGCTTGTTGGGTGTAAGGCTCCGTCTAGTCTCAAGTCCTTTTTCAATAAATTTTTTTTTTTTTTTATGTCCATCTGCTTTTGCTGTAGCACACCAGAAGCAGACAGCTTTGTGGTAAACAATGATGTAAAACAGTAGATGGAAAAGACTCCTGGATATTCTCTACTGCTTCCTGCACCAGAATTTCAAGTTCTGCTGGGTCCTCAGAAGGATGATGTTAATTTGACATGCTCAGATTTGGGAGCCCCTGAGGCCTGAAGCAATATTTGTTCTTCCATACCTCAGATATGATTTCTGTAGGGTAATAATGTTGACCAGCAACACTGAATTAGTTGGGGAAAATGTAGCTTCTGCTCTGACACTAGTGGGAAAATAAAAGGTTCATTTGTAAACAAGGTAATTGCACAGGAATGTGCAATCCCTGTGCAGCAGAGCTTGTGCAGCCCTCCCTGCCTCCCCTGGTGTGTGGAGGGAAGACTGCCCAGAGCCGGGGGGGCTGGTGTGGGGGAAGCCAGCGTGGTTGCTTACAGGGGGAAAGATGGAAGGATTAGCATTCCACTTTCCTAACTGGAAACACGAAGCCTGTGGGTTTTTCCTGCAGAATTCGATGCAAGTATGAGATGGTCTTGGCTTTTCTAGCACTGCAGCTGTAGTGGCCCGTGCTGGTGGTGCTGGTGTTAGGAACAGAGCCAAAGCTGGAGATGGACACTTGACACGCCTTGGGGTAACTGCAGGAAAGTCCCTTTTTCACAGAGGAAAGACAAACCTGGGCCATAGATTGGCACCATGAGGCTGACTGACATTGTTTTGGTTTTTGAAGAATTAGTCTGCATTTTTAAACACGTGCCAGGATGTTCAGTAGGCAGTTTTAAGACTGGAGGTGTGACTTGCACCACAGGGCTGTTGAAGGGGATATTCACCTGGCTGATGCCCATCACTGCACTAGGCTTATTCTTTTAATCACCTGAAAGGCATGAATACAGAGAGTGATAATTACTATATTGGCCAAGTTTTCTTTCGTACTGTTCAGAAGCTTGCACTCTACTATGTGATCATGATGTAAAAAATGTATAGGTTACCAAGAGCAAAACCCCAGTAAATTCAAGGAAACAGTTTTTTTCTAACTCCTCTGAACAGTAGTATCTACCACAAAAACTAATTACTGAGCCAAGGAAGGATGGGGTTCATGATCTGAAAACTGATAGGTATTGAGACCAAGGCTGTGAGATAAATTAATATTTGCTTAGAAAATTTGGGTCAACTGGAGAACTTTCAAGCTCTGAAAGACAGTTTCTAAAATAAAATTTTGACAAGTCCTTTACAGTTCACTAAGCAGAACTCATGTCTGTTGGGATTATATTGCCAGAGATGATCTTCCTTGTACTAAGTTATTTAAAATGCTCAGAACGGGTTTGCTTTAAGATGTCAATAAAGGCTATTTTCCATTTTGCTAGAAGGAAGTAGGGGAAAACCAGTTTTGTCTTTAGAAGTATAGAATCACAAAATGTGGTGAGTTGGAAGTAGTATTTTCCAGTCTCTGCAGCGGCTTTCAGGATGTTGTCTTGGTTCTCTGAAGTTTATAGCTAAAATTTGTATCCTAAGAATTCTCAGTCTGGGATAACAAAGCATTTCAAGAGCACATGTGTAATGCTCATGTGCATCTGAAGGACAGATCTAAATATTGCTGCATTTGTGTTGTGCCCAAATGTACACAGCACTCAGCAAGGCACTTGAACAAATTTCTAGGAGAAAAGGGTGTGAACTGCTCTCAGGGCTTAAAGGAAATTAGTCTCCTGGCTGAAGTTATACACAGGGCTCGTCAGTTTGGAGATAGCCCTTATGTCGTTACTACTGAAAAGTTTAAGCTTTTAACACAGCAACATAAGTGTTTACTTCCAATGGCCCCTGCTTTCAATGGGGTTACCAAATATTGGACTTCTCTGTGAAAGTTATATGATCTGATATTTTCAGTAGTGTCCTTTAGGACTGGCTCTGCTGTATAGCCAGGATTTGTTCCACTGCTTTCAAACTTAGCCAAAATGCTCTTCATACTTCTGAATAAAATGTCAGTTATTACTTTTGAAACCTGAAAGGTTTAGCAGTATTCCAGATTTCCACCTTGCCTCACATTTTGGCCTTCATCCTGAATACATACTCACTACATTTTTGACAATATATACTACATTTCATTTTCCAAGCAGTGTTTTATTAGGTTAAGTCAGATAGAAGGAATAGCTTCACATTTATCATGAGTCACTTGCACATTCAGTCAAGCACTGTGTGATATTGAGTAGTTTAAATCTCTAGTGTATAAACTGTAAATTAACTATAAAGGCCTCTCTTAACATTCATTACTCTGTTTAAACAGTCATGCAGAATTACTAGTTGTCTTTAATTTTTCCTTGAATACAAATATGTCATTTATTATAATGTTGTAACTCTCTTGAGCAGTGTGTCATGGAAAGAATATATTAAAATAGGGAAATGGTGAGCATAATGGACAATTGAGACTCTTATTGCCATTTAGCAGAAGCTTCAGGTTTGCTTGCAGCTCATATCACTAATTTTTCTAAAAGACAATGATACTTTAGTTGCTGAGCATGATCCCAGATGATAAATACCCTTCCTGATGGAGCCACTATTTCTCTCTTTGGTAGTCTTAGCATAAAAATCTGACCTGTGAAGTGTGACTTGTCTGTCAGAAGGGATGACTTTCTTTACCAAATAAAGAGCCCTTTAAGGCATAGAGGTAGAACAGTGTGAAAAATATTTGTTGCAGACATTTTTCATAAACAGAGAATTTCAGACCCTAGAGCTCTCCATTTATCATTGTGCAAGCGTGAGAAACCTGGACAGAGGCACAATAAATAAATCAGTAAGACCCTGTACAGTGTGCTGCAGGATGCATTTCAGAGTAGAATCTAAGAGCAAAACTATTGAAGAGTTTGTCATTGCCAGTTCATGTTGCTGTTGTGAAAAACAGCTTTGCATCTTCATTATACTACAGCACTTTATTGATTTCCAGTGCAATCTATGGACTGGAATCCATGCTTCCCAAGAAACTTAGTAAGCCTGGTGACATGTACTTCCAAAGACTGAAACCAGAAACTGGCTACTGAAGTCAGGACAGTGTTAGCACTTACACCAAGAGCTTCTTGCTGTGTTGCCACATCTTCACTCCAGTGTCTCTCTGCCTGCTTCTCCTTCCTCTGTTCTCTGCTGTCCCCCAGTTCTTGGCCACAAAACCTTCTCTCTCCACCCATTCTCCATCCCTTCTTGCAAGCTGCTGCACATGTTTTCTCAGCCCATGCAGCTAAACAAAGCAAAGCATGGAGTTGGAAATTCAGTAGTTATTTTAAGTACTTATCATGCCTGAATATTATTTGTTTTAAACTACATGGGGATTAAGACCCTTTGAAGATCCTTGATTAGATTTTAGGACAAAATAAAATGCCGATTTAAGCTTTTGATCTTTTATAACAGTACATACAACTCCATTGTGCTCAAATTTATGCTTAAAATGGCTGTTCTAGAGTCACACAGAACCAGAAATTAATTACACTGGAAAAGAATGACTAAAACTTGATTATATTTTTATTTTAGGTTTTATTTGTGGTGAAATTAAGATCTATTCATCTTTAGGGCTATTAGTAGAGATAGTTTGATTTTTATTCTTCTAAATCACAAATTTCTTCTTGCCCATTGTTTTTGTATACTAAGAATGATTTTCCTTAAAATCTTCTGGAAGTCTTGACTTTCTTAGTAGGATCATCATGCATAGTTAGTTGAAACTTCAGCTGTGAGGAAAGGCACATGGTCTAACAACAGAAGCCTGGCTCTATCCCTAGTTTTGCACTGCCTAGCTGCTGAGTGCCAAAGCTGATCTGTACTAATGCTTGATAGGATATGGCAGCCAGCTGTATGTATGGCTGAGCAGTTGGTTATCCATTTAATATGTTTATGCAGAACAATGAACACTTTGATACCTCTCTCGGTTGGATTCTTTTTCCCTTTTCGTATCTAACCACCACATTTCTAGTGTAACATTGAGTGCCCAGCGTAAGTAGAGAGACAGAAAAATTTATCCTTGGAGCAGACAGTCTGAAGATAACAGTTTTGCAGAAATATTTGATTAGAAACAACTCTTCTTTAACAGAAAAAAAAAGGGACATTTGAGTTCTTAAATCCAAGTATATGTTTAGAATGGTCTTTCAAAACAAGAAAACTTTTCCCTCCATTTAAGCTTTGCTTGTTGCCAAGCTGTAATGATAAATGCCTTGTGGAATAACTGTTGGTTTTAAGCAGTGGTTGTGCCCATTCAGTGCTGCCATGAAGGGTGTTGCTGATTTCCTACACCTTGATGTCTCCCACTGAAACCCTCAGTGGACCAGGCTATAAGGTGCATTAGAAAGCAAATATTTAGCTGGATGTCAGGACAAGTCTATACTGTGAGCATGAAGGACTTTTATCTATCAAGACTGACGTTTTAAGCATTTTCAGATCACATACTCCTTGCACCAGGACTCTTCTGCTTCTTCCTTATAAATGTAATAGCTACTGAGTAGTTGTGTGTGGTTCTTGTCAGGACCAGCTGTAGAAAAGAGCTGTCATCATGTGAGCATGAATGTTAGGAAGCTATTTCTCTCCATTTCAACTTCCTGAAGACTCTAAATGATATTCAAAGGCCTATGTACATGTGAGTGGCACAATACAGTCAAGTGCTGAGACAAAACATTACTGTAATGGATTTACAGTGGGCTGGTACTGCCCTATGTCTTTATACTGCTGCAGTCATAAAATCTGCATATGGTTGTAGATATATAGATGTGATAGCAAACTCCTTTCCTGGAAGGAGCTGGTATTTAGTTGCTGAAATCTAAATTTTCTTTGATTTTTGTACTTAGTACATTTTTTTCCTGACCTCTTGTTCACATAACGGGATCTTTTGTTTCTTTGCTTTGGTCTTCTTTCTTGTGATTAACATTACACTGCTCATGCCAATGAATTCTTCTGGGGTTGACCTGCAGTGTGTTGAAGCTGGAGTTTGTATCCTCCTAATCCAAGGTCTCCTTCCTGAATATCTTCCTTGCCTGTAGCCTGGATGGAGCCTGTGCTGTCCTGTGCTGGCACTGGTATGTGAGCAGACGATTCATAGTTTTCGGTCAATTCATCATTATTGATGATATAAACTGTGTCACCATCCTTCAGTGGATCCTGTATTCAAACAAAGAAAAAGATCTGTGGAAGAGAGACTCTTGAGGGAGATTGTTGTTAAAGCTTGAATGAACAACAACTCTGATGCAATTTCACTTTCATTTTATTTCATTACTTGCTTATTTTCTCAGGTGTTAATTTTCCATCTTGTTGATTAAAGCCAGTAGTTGCTTACCATGTTCTGCTCTCAAGCAGTGTTGAGAAACAACCTACCCTTCAGATGTTTTAGATAATTTCAGTGCTTAAATATTGCTGATGGGTAGCCAGTACTTTCAGCATCTGGATGAATTATTTAGAATATATCACTCACCTCTGAAGCTCCTATTAGTGGCCATTCATTAAAATGTACCTTGTTGTCTTCACAACTGGAGAAATTGTATAATTCTTAGCATTAAAAGTAAAAAAGTTTTAGAAAAGAGACTTGTACTGAATTGCTCAGTCTAAAGTGGCATACATCTTGGCTAACATCTTGAATGCAATTAACCAAGATGGGTACTTACCCCATATGCACTGGGGCTGGTCAGAAGCCTGGCAACAGGGCTGCACCATTCAGGTAATGTTGATGTGAGAGGTGGCCCAGTGTGGGTTAAGAGAGGCTTTAGGTATCTGTGAGGTTTGTTAAAGGATATTTGCAAAAGAGATAGTGTAATAGAGCGACATATTGCCAGCACTAAGAAATTTCATTTTAAAGCACAAGAAAATCGTCTAGCTAAATAGAAATATAGAAAATACTATCTCTTAAACCCCTTCGTTACTGCATACATTCACCTGTTATCAGCCTTGTCTAATGTTTTTCAGTAACAGGAAAGAAAAACAACCTAAAAACTCCCCCCAAACCCAAACCATTTGATGCTCAAAACCTGTCTTGAGAGAGTTTCAGAATGGCTGAAGGCAATGTCATAGGATACGATACACAATGCAGCAGGAGCTGAAACACAGGAAGTGTATACCAGATTGTCTTCTAATCAAATCGCATAAGAAATCACATTTGGAGCAAGATGTAGAAGAGTAAACAGGACCATTTAAGATGCCCTTCTATCAGCTAATTTACATAAGAACAGCAGTGAAGGTTTTCTTAAACACATATATTTAGCCTTTTGGAAAAATCAGTGCATTTCTTCAACAGGCCAAGAAGAAATTTCATCACATTTTAAATTCCTTTATCACTGGGAGTGTACGGAAGTTGTTCTCTGTGATAGTTTATCTTCAGCATTCAATGCATTTCTTTTCCATTTCATACATCAGCTCTTCTTTATATAAAATTATGTAAGTTAGGAACAGGCTTTATGCTATTGTCTCATACCTGTCTTTCCAATCTTTTCATCCAGAAGTGCTTTATTGAGATAAAAGAAAAACCTGCTCATCTTGAGCAATTACATCATCTGCGTATCTGTCAATAACAGTTCTCCCATGAGTCCTTCAAGTTGACTTATCTTCTCTGCCACTTTTACTCACAAAGTAATTTTCAGTGTTCTTTGGGAAGCAGATCTGTTAGCTGTTTTTGCTGCTAGGGAAAATTTTCTTTATTGATTTGTCATTTCACTTCTTCTCCCTTGCTCCTTTCTTTTTGCGTTCTTGCTTGTGCCATCTTCCCCAATCTTTCTCCCTGCCTCCTTAAACAAGAAAGGAACAAATGGTTCAGGTTCTGCAGCAATATTGTAGAAATACTGAGGAAGGAACACTGAGTCTTGGGCCTATCCACACCAGTGCCTCCTTTTCTTTCATTGTTGGCTGTTTATGGTATCACCGCTTTACACACAAAGTACAAATTCCTTAACCTGAAGAAATGTAAAATATGCTTCAGATCTCACTTAAAAATTGGAGGGCTAAATAATTTGCTGTGTTCTATACACTACAGATGTGGAAATTGTTCTATAGTGGTGTTTGTATCTGCACAGTTTTTATTTTTAGAAGTTAAGCTGCATCAGTCAGAAGACTGGGTGATTTCTTCATCCAAGGTCATATACTGAGTTTGTGTGAAAAACTGAGTTGTCAGAAAAGATGGTGAGATCTTAATATAAATTCTTATCAGAACCATGATCAAGGTGAGAATCTCATGAGATTTAATTGTGTAGGGAAAGTTTAGATTTGTCTCATTTCTGTTAGAGTGAAATCAAGCCAAAAGATCTTTCCTGATCCATTCCCAATTTTATTCGAAACCTCCAATTTGCCAGGCTGTTAAGAGCTATTATTAAAAAGCAGAGTATTAAAGCCATTAATTAGAATTGCTCTGTTTTCAGCACTTCAGAAAAACCTAATTAAAAGGCCAAAAATGGAAATACAGGCCTAATTCTAGGTTTTTAATCTTTGGAAATATTTGCTTTGTTATTACAAACAACTTGAATTGTTTGAACTGAGTTGCCAGACTGAGCGTGAAAAATACAGGCTTGTAAGGGAAGTTGCATTTGATTACACTGAGTTCTGTCTGCTCTGTTCTTTCATTCTCTTCCAGAATAAATAATTGAAGATGAGTACTACTCTACCTTTCTTAATCCGATGATGTCTGAGCTAGGCCTTCCTTGTAAGCAGCCTTATAATTTCCTAATGAGCTCTTATCCCACTCTGTAAATGCAAGTCCTGTTTTTGCCCCTGCTTGCGCAGAACCTTGACCACACCGAGTAGCAGGGACTGTGAACTGAGGCAGACAATCTACCCAGCCACCACTGTAATCTTCAGTCTCTTGAGCCACTACTACTTTTAGCATAAACTTCTGTCTGGTGTGTTTAACTGGCTGGCATTTATGTATGTGGATATTCTGAAGTTGAGTGATTATTCCATTTTGCAGCAGGTTCTCTAAATCCCCTTCGTTTTGCATTTGCTCTGACACATTCATTGTGTGCTGTCCGTGCTTCTGCTCTGAAGCCTCTTGAGATGCAGTTTAAAGTGAATGCAATTTTCTTGTGCTTGTTGTGTTGATTCTGTAATAAATTATTTATCTTTCTTCCTTATTTAACTAGTTATTATTCAGCCCACTCAAGAAACTTAAATTGCGCTGGCTTATTTTTCATTGTTTTAATAACCTATGCCATAAATGTTTCCTCTTTATTGTTGACACAGTTGCTTTATGGTATTACAGGCATAATCACATCATTTAGGGCAGCATAAAAGAGGAAGAAAAATTCATGTGCAGCGCTGGCATTTCAAAAGTATATCAGAAGTGGGTCCTACAGCATTTTAAGGCTGGCAAGAAGCCTTATCACACTCCAGCTGCTCTGGTTGCATCTCCAGGGAGATGTAATTTAAATAGTGTAATAGAAAAAGGTAGATGTTGCACTAAGGCTGCTTTAAAAATTGGAAGAAAGCAAGTGCACACCTCTTGGCATAACTGGGAAATTACAGTCGGACCAAATTCCTGCCTGCCCAGTTCAGGGATAGGGAGAAGGCAGCAGGGCAGCACTGCTTTGCACCTCAGCCCTCCCTGGGCAGCACAGCCCCCCTGCACGTCTGTGCCATACAACAGCCTGTGTTAAAGAACATTATTAATATTGCAGAGGTGGCAACTTCTGAGTTGTGAAACTGGATTAAGGACGCCAGTATAGGCACATGAATGGAATTTTAATCCATATATAATGCAGGAATGTTACCATGCCCTGCTTTTATAATCAAATACTCATTTTCCCATTGATCTTCTGGCTTCTGCTCTCAGTTCACATACCCAGAAATGTTTACCCTGGTTTGCCTCATTGCTGTTTGACCATCCCTTTGCCCAGGCAGTTGCACTCTTGCCAAGTACATTTCCTTTCCCTTTCTGTCTCACTGACACCAGACTCAATATCTAAATCTGTTTCCCTGGTCCCGGTTCAGCTTCTGTCTATTCTGAGTTTGAGTGATCTGATGTCCTTTTTGCTCTAACTGCAAGGTGTTTAAAAAAATATCATGGGGATTTATTAGGAATCAAACCATGGAATTGTGATTTTTTTTTTTTTAACATTATCTGAAACAAACATCTATTATGGAAATCTTCCTCCTGTGTAGCTCGTGCTTCACAAAGATACAGGTAACCTGAAAGAACATTTTTAAGTGAGAAGTCTCAGGTAAACCTGAGGAGAAACACAACAGCTGTTAGCCATCTTGCAGAGTGTTTAGGTTTTCCATCATACAGAAAAGCTGAAGATGTAAAAAAACCCAAAAAGTTTTAGCTTAATATTAGAATGAAAAATCAGAACCTAAAAATTTGTGACCACACTTGAATTGACACGTTCTGTCAAATTTTGAGGATGTTGGCAAAAATCACTATCTCTTTGATAAAACAGCACTAGCATGTTCAAATAGGGGGAGATATTCTGGCAGAAATGTGACTGTTTAGAATCAGACTTCAGAGTTCACTTTCCTTTTGTTGGAGGACCAGAATCCTAGTCCAACTGTGGCTCTGCTATGAAAAATATCAGTAAGAGAGAAATAACTTGCTAGGAAGAGTTTCCCCCCCAAACCAACCACAACAACAAAAAAATTCAAACCCAAGCACCCACCCCCTCAACAAAGCAGCAGATGGGGTCCTGGGTGGGAATACACGTGGCAACTCTGTAGCCCTGCATTTGGCCCTAAAGGTGGTTTGCCTTTTGCTTCATCACATAATGGGGGCTCTGTAACTGAAGGCAATCCCATCCTCCTCAAAGGAAAATACACTCTATTCACTATTAAAAAGCCCCTAAGTATAGGAATTCCTGTGATACTAATCAAAATTACATAGAAAAATTTTTCAGAAGATGTTTTCTTATATCAGACTGCTATAAGTGCACATTTGTTATATATGTTTTTTGATATTCTAGTGCTAAGTGCTATATTTCTGCTGCAGGCATGAATCTCTAGAAGTTAATGTCACCACTCCCCAAATCCATCCTTTGTGCAATGTTTTTAAGATTTCTTGAGCTTTGCAGCCTTTTGTTTTAGTGTCCGTTTTGTGAATATTTTGGGGTCTCAATTTGTTGATTAATTTATGAGTTTTTAACATTCCTAAGTTGTGTTTATGAGGAAATATAATTAAGAGAGGTATAGAAGTAAAGATGTCACTTCTATTTTTTCAATCTGTTTTCTGTAATAAGGAGAACTCACGTTTTGCTCTTTGTTAGAGCTCAGTTTGAGCATGTTATTAAAAAGGATGATTTGGTATAAGTTACGTGTTAGCCTAAAGAGCAAACATTTCCATTTTGATAGTGTTTGAGTGGGAGCAGACAAACCACGAAACTTTTCTCGGGCTGAGTTGTGCATGTGGCTGCCTCCTGCTAGCAGCTGACTGAGATTACTGGGGGGCTGCAGAGCACAGCCTGTGTGCATGACTGATCTGGGGAGGCACGGAGACATCGCCAGCTCTGAAGTGCATGTGCAGCAGATTAAAATGCCCCACAGGAGGAGAGGGGTTTTAGAGGAAGCTCTCCTCCTGCCTCTTGGAGGAGAGGATGCTGTACATGCTCTCATGTACCATGGAATTTGTAGAGGATGGGAAATTATCAGTATAGACTGGTTGGAAAATTGGGCGATGGTTATGTTAGGTTTAATTGTTAGAATAACAGATGTGTTTGAAAAGCCTGTGAGATCTATGGTGATTTAACATGCAAAGATGAGTTAATCTGCACTGTGGAGAAAGCTGAGGAGGAATCACTAAATCTGCTATAAATGATATTTTAATTTTAACTTATAACTATTACTAGAAAATTCTGTTTTAGTTTTTTGTGACTTTTTTAATCTTTTCAAGGAGTGGTTTAAAAAAAATTCAGAAGTCCGCTGCTTTTGTAACTCAAAATACTAAACAACTGAGGATAAAAGGAATAATACTGTAGCTCTGCAAAGTCAAATCATCAGGTCTCTTTTTTTAAAAGATTCATTCTTTCTGTCTTTGTATTTCTCATGTCTGAATGAAAGGGAGAGTAAAGAAAATCAGTATTAATGAAATGTGGTTCAATGTGTATTTACAGGAAAGTCTGTCTGACTTAAATTCCAGATCCAGATAAAATGTCAGACCCTAAGAATTAACTCTAGCTTTTTTGCAGAATAGGGCTAAAAATTTGCCACTTTCAACTTTGAAACTGGAAGCATTGCAGAGATGTGGGAAAAATGGAGGAAGTTGGTGGAACTGCTCTTAGTCACGTCTTTTTATATAGAAGTAGCTGCAGACTGAGAAGTGGTTTGTTCTCTTATATATGTGCTGAGTAAAATGTCTGGGGTATTTGCAGACCACAGACTTAGTTGATAGCTCCCTGAGGCAGAGCAGTAAATTGAGACATCTTATTCAAGTTATTTGAAGTCTATTATATCCTGAATATAACGCCTCCATGTAAGTAAAAATCAGAGACCTAAATGGAAACCTGCTTATATAACTGAGTGGTAATGCAGCTACTCTTGAGAATATAATGATAGAGCATGCAAAGGATGGAATAATACTCATATAAGATTAAAAAAGAATATATGAAGAGACAATTAACATTAGAAAGAGGTTTGGAAGATGCAGACTATGTGAGCCAGATAAAGAGTAGAAGAAAAACCTTCCCTGCCATCAGTTGTGTAGTAACAATAAAATGACTTTATCTGACAAAAAACCAGCAACTGCCCCTTAAAATAGCCTCCCAACTCTCCCCAAACAAAACAACCACTACCGCAACCCAAATCAAAACCCCAAACAAGTGAAAAATAGCAAAAAACTTACAACCAACTAAACAGCACAACCAGCGATGCGTAAGAGTGAGCAACACACAGTGAATAGGTAGGACTGCTGCACTAATCATCTTGGTGTTTAGGACATGCATGGGACTTCTCTGAAAAGTGTGTGTGATTTTAAGTTGATATCATTGGTATCCCCTATTTTCAGACACCTTACAGCAGGATATGAAGCAGACATCTAACCTGCCAGTCTCACTTTTGCATTAGCAAAGAGAAGTGGCCAAATCCGAGACGGTTAACTCCAGCACTGCAGGATAAGACCAATTGGAATGAACTGAGATTAGGATGAGTTTCTTTGCCTTTATTGACTGTAAAACAGTCTAAACAATTAAATTAGACTTAGATGCCTAATATAAGTATCTAAAACTTGGTGAAATGAATGTCACTTCAGAATGTGAGAATATTGAATTCCTAAGGCAAAATATAAGAAATCAAACACAATGTCCTCCTTATCAAGGAAACTAGGAGCGTATAAAAGGCATCCATTTCTATAATTAGAAAATACTACATTAAATACATCTAGAAGAAAAAGATAAAAAGCATATAAATTTCTGTGTAATAAATATGGCACCAAACACAGCAAAAACTTCAAAAATGTTAAGCTAGTGAAAACCTGGGTGAACATGGGATTCATAAAAAGAAATTTGACCTCGGAAAACTTAAAAGGATTTCCTGGCATGTTTTAAGGCATAGTTGTTTCTCAGGACATTCCAAAACTGCTCTGCCTGTAGCTTGGCAATAGGCTTTCTTTTCCTGCAGAAAAGGAACTTCTGCATATGGTACATTTAACATGATTATAGAACTGGAGATACCATTGGTATGAGTAAGATAAATTACTGCATTAGAAAGGATGAACACTGTTGTGACCTGGCTGTGCACAGACCCTTAAAGCCTCAGAAAGTCTCTGCTGCCAGCTGCCTCAGGTGAGATCACTTTGAAGCTCTTCACTTGAAGTGCAGCTTTTGTATAAAACACTTGAATCCTGGTGCTGGCAGAGGGAACTAATTTAGAAGCACAGGCAAGTTAGCAGGGGTTTCTGCACGCTGTGGAAGATTGTTTCATGAGATTGTCCTTGGCATCAACACCTGGCAGAGAAGTATTCCAGAAAGCAGATGTGTGAAGAATGAGGACTGGCAGCAATTCCACCCCTTGCTAATGACAGTTTAATACCAGTGGCACCACAAATCTAATCATTTGCAGAGTGCAGGGAGAATAAACGTTAAAAATTAAATGCAGTGAAGTATAAGTACAAATTGTTTTTGATCAAGTGAGTTACTTCAATATCACAGAGGAGAACAGAGAAGGTCTGATTCAAATAGAGTGAAAGCTTTCAGAAAGCTTTCATCAATAAATTGTGTCAGGTAAAATGAATCTGCAACAAGACAGCTCTGGAGGATAGCAGTGGTTGTAGTTTCTCTACCCTCTAATAGGAGAACCTTGGGACTAAGAATTACGGAAGTAGAGGGTAAAAAGAGAATAATGTGAGCAAGAGTTTCCAAACAAATGTGCAGCATTCTGCTCAAACTAAAATACTGCAGTGAAAGCAAGGCAAGAAAATGGCTGCTAGAACTTTGTGAGTAACAACTGCAGTAAAAGTCTTGCTATGGGCCTCTGGTGATACAGATGGAGCACTAAAGCCAATGCACCAAAATTATCTCTAAATAGAAAAATAATTATTTGGCATTTTTTCTGGAAGTCAGATGAGATATTTAATCAAATATGTGAGATATAGCAGCATAATAATAGTTAAAATAGTCCACAGATCTGTGGAGAGGGTTTTTGAGAAATTGCCAGCTTCTGCATTGCCATGAGTCAAAGGATGCTCTCACAGTTTTAAAGGCACAACTTGAAAGGAAAATATGTTCCCTTATGAGAAAAATCCTGTAAAGAACTTATTTTCTTACAGAATTTAGTAGAAGGATGAGCAACAAACGTGGAAGAAGGCTTGGAGGAACAATGTCTTTTTTATTCTGATGCTTGCTTGTGTTTATAAAGATTCTAAAGAAATAGAAACAAAAGTGATAATTCACTATATATTTTAGAAAAGAAAATCTATATAAAGACAGTAGAGTCTCTCTTCCTTTATCAGAAGACTGTGGTATAAAGAATAAAAGGGGAGATTGGTGTCATATCAGAAGGGAACAGTAGCTCCAAAGAAAATGAAAATTCTGAAAAAGCTTTTTGAAGACTGTTTGGCAGAGTAGTAAGGATAGATTGAGTGCTACTCTCTTGGTCCAAGATGAGAGTACAAACAGAACTTGTAATCAGGGATGTGTGTGTCCCTACAGAGGGTAAAATCAGGATACCAACATGACCTGTGCTGGTGAAACCCTTGAGGGAGCTGACAGCACCTGCATAATGTAGTGTACTCATGGGAATATAGCCTTGCTTTTTTGTGTGCTTGTGAGACACCATGCTCATTCCAGACATGGAAGTAGATTCAAAAGCTGTGTGGCAAGATCAGGACATGGTTTAGTATTTTGCAGAAGTGTATTTTACTCAGTAGCATGTTGTACTTCTGGTCAGATTGGTAATGAGTAAGGTGCTAGAACTGGCTTAAAATTAGCAGTCCTTGCATCTCCCTGTGCAGAGCTGAGCTGCTGAGAGCAGAACAACCTTTGTGAAGTCTTGCTAATACAAAGTCTCTTTAGTTTAATGCATCCTCTGAAAATCAGTACTCCTGTGAGCAAACTGGTCCAAAGATTGCGTTCAGATTCTCCAGCAGCTTTTTCCAATGTGTAACCCATGTTAAAGACACAACTAGCTAGCTAGATGAAGCTGGCACTCTCTAATAGGTTTGAGAAGAAAGCACATTAACAAGGGGAGGGCTCAGTGTTGAAGATGTGAAGACATTGCCCAGGAATAGGTTCTACTGTGATCCAAAGAAAGCAACCTCCTAGCAAGCCAGATTTTTGCTGTTGTAAGGATAATTTAATACAGAGGAAGACCTGCTAGAAAACCCTCACAAAATAATGTTCCCTAAGAGATATGCAAATTCTAGTGCAAAGAACAATTGAGGATAATGAATTATGGCACATATCTAAGGAAGAAAAGAGGTTAGGGAACATGGAAAGAAAGATGAGATATTTATTCTAATATTAGTTTAAAATTCTGAATAGGTAAACCAGAATAATTTGTTTAAGAAGAGTGGCAGATTAAAATAATAGAACAGAGGATACATATTAAGAGATCAAACTGCCTTTTGATCAGCAGAACAGCTTTTCAGTATAAATCAGAAGTAGGAGAAGCAAATGCTAGCTCTCCAGCCAGGATGGCTCATCTCCCTGCTCCTGTCTGTCCTCTAGCCTGGAGCAGGACAATTGTCTTGAGAGAGGCTGAGGCTTTCCTGTGAGCCTGTGAATGCTGTTAAACTGTGGGTGGGGACAGTGAGATGTGATGGACAAAGCTGGAGAGACACGGGGCAAGACGTGGGTGGGAACAAGACAGATTTTTGCAAGTGTGGCAAATGACTTCTGTGGCTGGCATCACTCCCTTCTGTTTCTTGCCAGTACACGGCACACACACAGCAGTGCTGCCCCGGACACGAATACAGGGACAGAGGTGGGGAAAAGTGCAGTACAGCATGGATGGGCGTGAGGTTTTCTCATTCTGTGCTTTATTGTTACAGAGGGACAGGTCCCTACTTAGGGTTTCAGTCATGAGCTGCTCATAATACAAATGCCAGCAATATTATGCATGAGCATATTATGCAGGTGTAGCTATTCTGTGAACATGATTTGTTTAAGAAACACATTTATTGAGATCAGTGTTTTTCTTTCCCATCTTTGACCAGTCCTGTGCTAACTCCTAATCCAGAGTAGATACTAAACTGTTTGCCACTCAAATTTCACTCTAGTCACCTCAGTTACCTTT
>VXBQ01004164.1:797020-813467 GCA_013400175.1 Phainopepla nitens | reverse complement strand
AAGTATGGTCAAATTATTGGTTGGTAGTTGCTGCTGGATTGGATGACAGCATTTAGATAGCTAAACCCATTGATCTGTTTTTCCCGTGAGAGTGCATAAGAAGGAATTTGGTCACTTGAAGGCACTTGACACCTCAGAGTTCTGACAGAATTTTCTTGTTTGTAGAGGGGACTGTTTTGAGCAGTGCAGCACATTTGCATCACTCTGCAAATGATGTTCATAGGGAGCTGTAACAAATGCTTGTCCAGAGCTTCACCATTAAGCCTCACAGGCAAGGCATTCCTTGGCATATCCACCAGTGACTGAGGTCACGGAGTCCTCCAAACTCCTGCCAACATGAGGGGCAGCCCTGCCAGAGACAGCTGACATAGCAAGGCTTTCTGGTGCTCTGCTATGGCCCACTACATTTGGATTTGTCTTGTTAATTAATAATCCAAACCTAGGGTCACTTAATCTGGATTAGGAGGATGATAGCTCCTAATAATTTCAAAATCAAAATCCATGATGGCACCTTAAAAAAAAAAAAAAAAGGTAAAAAACCCCAAACACACTACTCCTTTCCACCACAAAATTGAAACTTCAGCCTCCCAAAAAAACCTGTTGGAAGTGTGGGAACTTAAAACACATTGCTAAACTCACTGGGAATCTTAGCAGTAGCAGTCATATTTTTGAGTACTTAATGAATTTTATGTAACACTGCAGTATAGAAATCGCTGGCGTCAAGGTACGTCCTTAGAAGATGCAGAGCTTGCAGTGCTATCCTAGGAAATGAGCTGCCTGGGAAGTTCAAGCCAAATTCTTAAAACAAAACAAAAAGGGGAAGAGCAAAGGCTCAAAGAAATGTTTCGGTTTTGTCAAAATTGGAAATTGCTACTATCTCTCACTAGAAATTATTTAAATTTTCAAGAAATTTTAGAGTAGACTACATTTATCATCCAGTTTAGAGTGAAATCTGGGGACCAAGTCCAAAAATAAAGTTTAACATTGTAAATTGTCAAAAATTATACTGGGTTGTCTTTTTTTATCAGTGTTATTTATAATTCACTTATTACTATTTATAATTCACTTTTATTAGTGAATTATAACTAGTTTAAAATTACATAATAGAAGTCCTAAAAAATAAAATTTCTGGTGTTCGGTGCTAGAAACCTTTGCCAACCTCTGTAGTATAACCATTGCCCTTTTAGGCTGTATTTGGAACTGTTTTCCTCTGGCTTTTAAGGAAGAAGAGACCTTTAACGCTGGAACAATAACATGTCTTTAACCTACATGTAAAGCTGTTCAGAATGTTTCTACAGAAAATAGATTTCGTCAGACCAATCTGATTTTATCCCGATAAAAATGATCTGTATTTAATGAGCTTTGTTAAGGCATTTGGAAAGGCATGGTGATAAAATTCTCTCTCGACAGTATCAGTAAGGCACAATTAAATTGGTTAAGAATTGTCCAGTTGATAGATTTTAAATAGAATTTGCCAGTGAAGAGCTGCCATGAATTGGTGAGTGTTTCAATGCAGGTTTAAGCGAGGTCAATGGAAAATTTAATATTTAGTAATTTCACCACTATGAAGTCACTTATGAAAGAAGATGTGGATGATGCAGACAAAATCCTGGTAAGGACGGAGCAGTCATGTAACCATACCTTGATTTCATGTCAAGCTGTTCTCATACAAATGTTTTTTGTAATTGCATTCCTGAAAAAAAAAAATAAGTGACAAGGGCCAAATTTCCCTGCAGTGCTTGTGGATTGTAGCAGCAAGACTTTTCACAAGCTCTAAGGAAAGCATGCATGGAAACAGTGAGTAAAGCATAAAAGTAGTATGCCAGTCTTCTGTGCTAGACAGAAGCGAGACCAAAGCTGCAATACTGTGTCTAGTGTGGTGGTCCATGTTTGCAAGTGGTTATCAAAAACTTGGGAAGGTTCTAAGAAAGAGCCCACTCATTCTTCTCACAAAATACTAAAAATAAAGGAAAAAGGAAAATAGTGATTTAATGAACTCTTTAAGTACGTTTTCATGAAATGGAATACACTGGAATGTATATCTAAAATTAAATACTGGAATGTATATTTAAAAAAATAAATTAATGCAGACAATGAACTACATCTGTGATAAAAGATGCAAGATGTTTTAGCAGTGACTAACCAGTGGTAAATATTCCTAAGGGAAGTAACAATATCTTAATTGCAGGTATTTTCTGATTGGGAACGGATACCTTCCTGACACCTGGTATCCTTCAGCATGCACAAATTTCTGAAATCAATGCAGGATGAAAATTAAGTGTCTCTGATGGGCAGGAGTTCAGACTTGATAATGTCAAAGACCATGTGCAGCCTAAAATTCAGGCTTTATTAATTTAATTACCACGTTTAGAAGGTATTTGTTGCTAGGAAAGACATAAAAGTACTTGTTCAAGTTAATTGCCATTGCTAAGTTAGTTGATTTAGTATCTGAGGAAATATTCAATCTTCAAATTACACTTTTATTTTGTTCTTGGTTGTCCTGGGTTATGCCTGTGTGACTACACTTGCTAAACACTATTTAGTTTCTTAGCGCTGCTTCATTTTTCTTGCTAGCATTCTGTAGGAGCACATCATCTTAGGTCCTTTTGTTCTCCAGCAGTGGAATAAGTACTTCATTGCCTCTGTGTGAACCTGTAGTTCTTCAATGAGTTTTACAATGCTGTACTGGCTTTGTACTCAGTTGTAATTATTAGCTTGAAGTTTGTCAACAAAGCAACACTTAATTCATTTAGCATATTGAGAAAAATGCTTTGTGCAATGTATTTAGATTTGAAGTAGGTTTTTTTTGTTCTTGTTGTTAAACTCCTATCTCTAACATGTAAGAATACAATTACAGTAACAGACTACTCTCTCTTGTTCTGGAAAAAAAAAAATCTCAAAATTGCATTGTAGATCTTGTGGAAATTGATACCAGTTCAAAGATTCCTCTATTTCTGCAGAACTGTTGTTAGCAAGGTACAAAGGGAAAGCACTGTCGCAGCCAGAACATGATTAGTGATAAACGGCTTTCAGAGGCTCAAATGTTTATTTTACTGCAGGTGTTGAACAAAATAGGTGTCCCTGGCAATAGATACTTTCAATACTGTCACAGAAGCTGACTTACAGCCCAGTTAAGTAGACTCAATCTCCATGAACATCATGATGATGAATGTTTCCCTGGTGAACAGCAGTAAAATCACCAGGCAGGGGCAGTATCTACAGTAGGCAGTTTTGTGTGTCCCATAGATCGCCCTGGATAGCTGGGCCTATCCCTTCTGCATGCTGTGTCTTTCTTTACTCCTGTGCTCTCCAGTTCCTCTCCTGGTGTTTTGCACAGTCTCTGCTTCTCCTGGACAAGGACTGCTTTTCCCTCCTTTCTGCCTGGCCACTGGTGCCACTCCCTCTGCTCCCCAAGGAGCTGGAGCAAAGTTATGTGTGACCAGCTGCGGATGTCTGGACCTCGGAATGCAGCAGGGAAGGAGGGAGCTGGGCTGGGACAGGGTGTTCCCAGTGCCTCTGCCTGGGACAGTTTCTCTCCCAGGGCCAGATGCTCATCTTCAGGGCAGTTAACGCCAGCACAGGGATACTGGTATTGCCTCTGGAAGTCTGATCAGCTTTTGGTCCACAACTCTTAATAATGCGGCAGTAGCTTGTACCTGGTGTGTGAACCATCATTTGTGGATGTCAATGTCATGAAAGATTTAAATAAGGTTGCCTCTCTTTAGTTATACTTTCTCAGCCTACAGAAATACCCTGAAGGGTCAATTTCCTTTCATTCATTTGATCATTGGCATTGCCAAGATCTAGATAAGAGATTGACACCTTTACTAAAAAGATGTATTTTTCACTCTGTAGCTAACTATTTTCCAGAGCACCAGTGGTGCAGCTCCTTCTGCTGTTTCTGGCTTATACATGTCTAGATAGTAGATAAGAGCTCTCTTGTCTACAGTCTAGACGTGTATATGCCAAATAATTTAGCAAGTCTGACCCTTCCTAAATTATTGTTTTATGTATCTATACACGATGGTGGGTGTTGTTCCACATTCTTTCATAGTAGTTCTTGGTCCACCCTCAGGAAAGCTGTTTGATCATTGAGGGATTTCAACTAAAGTTCTGCAAGACATTAAATTATCATTTATAATAGAAGTATATTTGATTTCTCAGTAAGAAATAATTCTGAGTTTAGATGCCTGACAGTTCAATGAAAAGTCAGAAATTTTCCAAGGGCTTTTTCAGTCAGTTGAAAGCTGATTTTTCAGTTAAAAAATATTTGACTATCACATGTAATACAGCTTTGTCTGACTTATGATAGTAGTCAAGGACAGAGATTTTTAAGTATTTTGGATTGAGGATGGCTATGTATGTCTGACCTCAGTACTAAACAAGGTCCTTGAACCACTTTTGAAGGAAAAGGGTGGGTCAAGGACATGGAGTTATGTGGAACATTGGATAAAATGCAATGTGTTTTTAACAAAAGCCAATTGTGTCAGATTAGACCAGTATCTGTCTTCGATAAGAACTGTTTGACTAGACAAGGTTAAAGTAGCAAATCAAATCTATATATGTAGTTTTAAGTAAGGCACATAAGGTATGCTGCTTCATGGGACATTATTATTTGAGAGAGACAAAAGAGAATAGTATACATTTGAAGACAGATAAGAAATTAATTTCCTGTTTACCCGGCTTGGGTCATTTTAGAAAGGGAAGAGAGAGTATATGGGGTGTGCCTCAGGCCCAGATCTTGTCAACAGAGAGCTTTGAATCTGGTGGTGTTGCATGGCTGTCTTTTGCTGTGTTTGTGAATATCAGTTACTATAAAATGTTATGCCCTCTCTGTATCATTCCCTCCTTGATTTTCTTATTTCTAGTTGTTTTTCTCAGTATCACACTGATTGTCACTTGTAAAGCACTCTGACATATGAGAAGTGCCTGAGATGTGCATGTTTCCTCTCCTGTCACTCTGGGGCACTGAGGCATTGTCCTGTGAACCTTCTCAGGTGAGCAAACTGAAAGGAGCCTGTGACACATGAAGTGGAAGGAATTTAAGACGCAGAAAGGTTTAATAGCAGAGCACTCTTTTGACCTCACAGTTTTGACAAAGAAACTCTTAAAACATCATATTCAGAGGCAAGCAGAAGACTTTTTATCCTGAAAGGAAAGATGACAGCAGATAATCTTTTATGGCTACAGTAACATTGTCTGAATGGTTAAATCAGGCTTCTGTGTTTGTGTAAAGATGAGATGAAACTTGGAACAGACCTATCAACATTTTAAGATTCTGTGTGTCAGGTTGTTTTATTTGCCTGCATCTCAGTTCTATCACTGAGGAAACTGAGAGAATTCATTCAATCTTTGGCCATAACCTGCTGAGCTACATCCACTTCAAGTTCTTTTCCTCACTTCAGCAATGTACAGAAAATACTCTGCAGTTTCCTTGAGGAATTGAGACAGGCAGGTCCCAGCTCCCAGGTAGTAGCTATGCCTCTGCTGTATCAAGTCATTCTGGTTTACTCAATATTGCATGCTCTGTACCTGTAGGGTTTGACTTTCAGTTAAGGCACGGCTGATCCCTCTGTGTGTGTGTGTGTGTGATAACATTAGGGGCGACCTAGCAAAGGGCAGAAAATTCAAATACACAATACCAGCACTAATATTAGTTTGATTTTCTTATTGGCAGTGTAATGCTACCTAAAAGCTATTTGAACTCATATAAATATTTCCATTTTGAATGTTGTTTTGGTAACTAAGGGATGACTGTTTTAGAATACATTTATGATTAACTTTCTTCCCTCCTCCAGTTCTAGACCAGCCCCTAATGATCTTTGTCCTTTAGATGCCAGGATAAACCATTGTACATGTACATTTGTGTTTCTATCATGAAAATTAGTGTGAACTTGGAGTTGGGAGTTCCTAACAAGGGACAAGAAACAGCATAATTGGATGAATTTTGCAATTGGAAGATTCTGACCCTCTGTCAAGCAAGCTAGATGAAGGGGTTGGGAGAGGAGGCTCATTAATTTGTCATATTGTACTCACTCCTGGTGTTTGGATGGAGAGTTGGCAGGTGAGTAAAGCCATCAGTGGGAAGGTGAATAGAAAAACGTAGCATGTGCACTGATCACTCAAACATGAGCAAAATAGTTATGGAGAAAAAAAATAGGCTTTTGTGGATAAATATTGGTTTGTACCATAATGTACAGTGCATGCTGAATGAAAATAGTAGAGATATTTTCTAAATTTTGGAGCTGAAACACACAACTTTAGAAGAAAAGCAAAGCCTTTTGGTGTGCTGCTGTTATTAAGAGTGAGATCCTGCTTAAGGAGTTGTTGACTTATCCCCTAGATTTGAGACTAGGTGATGATTTGTCATTCTTTGTCCTGGGGGTTCATGTACACACCATCCTTCCTTTTTGTTTTTTCTTCCTTTTGACTCTTTCTTGTCTTTTTTTCCTGGGTTTTCTGCTTGACGTAATTTTCACAGATAACTCCCACCCTATCATTCCTCTCTCACTCAGGATTAAGAATTGTCCTTCTACCTGTGTTTGTCGTCATCTTAGCACATGTTATCTACCTATTACATTTTCCAGACAGCATGTTCCCTGTGTTGCCCCTCTCACTTCCACTGAGTTTTCTTAGACAAATACTTCGGAAAAGTTTAACTAGTTTAGGTTCCTTAAAATATTGTATTATTATATAAAAAATATACTCTGTGATAGAGAGAGGTATAGAAAGAAATTATTTATATCTCTGTATGATATTAGGTCTTGCATTCTGTAGGGTGTGGGAAAACTTTGATTTTTGTGCAGTGTTGAGCACAGCTCAGCCTATAGTTTGTTTCTGATTTTTCTGAGAACAAAGAGTGTAGAAGTAATAATAAAAAAATAAGCTGATGATTTTCCATTAATGTTGTGCAGGAATTTTCTGTCATGATGTTTATACATGCATTCTCCATCATACCTCACCCCAAATGTTAAGTATAAAAAAAGGTTTATAATTAGAATGGTACCTACTCACCTTTAAAGATGAAAATTAAAACTAGAAAAAGTAAAATACCAAACCCTAAGAAATAAGTAACTTTTTTTTGTTTTCCTTCTGTTTTCTTTCAATACCCTTTTACCCAGTGCAGCAGTGATTTCCTCAAAATGAGTTTCTCTTTGACATTTGGGCAATAATGTGCCAATTTTCTTTCTGCTACTGAATATTATCTGATCCTGAAGCTGGCTACAGTTGAATTAATGTTGCTGTCAATCACACTGCTTATCTGAGTCTTATTGGGGCTGGCATTGAGTATTCCTTAATAGCGTGGTGTCAGAGCCTAGGTATTTTCTCACAATGGCCAGATCTCATTCCCTCCCTCCTTGCTCCTCTGCATGCCCCATTCTGTGACCAACTGCAGTGGGTACAGCCTCATGCCAAGTCTTGGGTTGAACCTGCTCATTCCACCTGTGAAATGGGAGGGATGCAATGGCAGCCAGGAGGTGTGAGCTGACATCAGGAACCAGCCAAGTTCTTCAAATTTCTTTTGCACTGCAGCAATGCTGTTGGTGCAGCAATTGCTGGAAGGTGAAGCTGCCCTATCACACACGGAGGAAGATTCTGACCCAGTCTAGCCAGCCTCTTTTCCTAGTTTTGCAGGATACTGCTTCCATCCCCTCTACTGCACAGCTCCCAGGAGATGTTAGAGTAACATAATGTCCAGATATCTGTCCTCAAACTAACAACTCATATTAATAATTCATAATTTCGTTTGCTAGCAAGGGTTGTGTTTGCAAGAACGCTATAATTTTACATCGTGAGCAAAATTTGATGAAAATCATGCTGGGAAAAAAGCAAAAGAAAGCACTAAAGAGTTTTTATAAAGTCATAGTGGGAAATAAAGTTAGAGAAAAGAAACTAAACCAACACGCAATTAGAAGCAATTTTGAAGTACTGAGGAAGAACTCAACACACTAAACCCACCATTTTCTTTATCTGTGGAGCTGTGTAAAGGCCCTATTAGTTTTAATAGTTTTAAGATCTAATCTGTGTTTATGCATAGTATAATATTAAGTCTAATTTCTACCCAGCTAAAGCATTGATTTCTGCTCCTTCAGAGAACTCATAAAACAGAGATAAAAGATCTTTTTTGCACTTGTTTCGTGTACCTTCTCTTATATCAGATATAACTAGGTTGTGTCACACATACCCTGTGGAAAATTTGGTTTAAATTGATGAAGCATAGCATAAGCCAAAGCTGTCACATGACTTCTAGCACAGCACAGTTTTGGTGTTTAGGAAGTCTTGGGGAAGTTATCAAAAGTGCAAGACTCAAAAATTAGAACCAGAGGGAAACAGTTTCTCTCAGATAGTTTTTCAGAGTACTTTCTCTGAAAAACAGAGTAAATATCCTCAGGTTTTAATTCCATGAAATGAATGTAACGATTCATATGAAACAGTTTCCAAAATAAACTGTTGGGCTTGTTTCAGAAAACTTTTGGAGTCCCGTCCGCATTAGAGTTTTTGATGAAGACAAAGCATGCTGATGGGTATTGGAGCACACTGCATCCCATTAGCCCACGTGTATGTGTGCACAGATGAATCTATTCACACCAGGAGCCAATGCAGAACAGATGTTACCTTTGAAAAATTGATTTGTTTGTAGAATTTATTTATTCTGTTTGTGCTATTAAACTTTGGCATCTCTCCAAAGAACTGCTAGAATGCTCAGACTTTTTGCTGTGTTTTGCTATTTAATTTGTTAGCTTTGGGCACATTTATATTCAGGACAGTACAACTGAAGCTTAAATCAGGTAATTCAATCATAAATTAGGTACATTGAGAGTCTAGTGCACTAAAGGTGTCCACTCAAGGTTTTGCCTGACTTTAAGTCAGTTTGAAAATATCTCTATGGAGCTAGCGTGACTTTGAATAAAGATTGGGTGTAAGTTCTCCACCTGCTTAATGGGTAAGAGAGACTTTTCTCAAATAACATTACAGACCAGCAGTCACATAAACCAACCTGCCAGATGAAAATAGCAAGCTCATGCAACATGGTCCTGCAGAGATGGATTGCTTCCCTTTCCCCTTATCCTGTCTAGCCAGTGTGACTGGGCAGGACTTTGTTCTGCCACAGGAATACCCTGTGCCACTGCCTGGGCTGCAGACACCTCTTTTAAAAGCAGAGAAGGAAGTAACTAATTTTTGCAATCAGCAATGAAGCAAGTGTGGTGATAGTTACATAATAATGTAAAAAAGGTAATGAACACTTACATGTAGTTATGATATTGTTTTGTTATAATAGGTCAGGGGGTGCAGTTCTGTAGCCCTTGCTGATAAACCATTTTCTCAGCAAGCCCCTGTCTCATTTGTGTAGGTACTACGGAGTGTGCACAGGAGTGATGGAACTCCATCCACTGAGGTTCTATAAAGTCCTTATGAAATATGTTTCTGAAACTGATTCTTTGGGGTATTTGGGTGTTGTAGCACTCAGCTTTGCATCACCTAACTGCCAGTGCCTACAGGACTTGTGAGCTTTGAGTTCTATAATAACAAGGCTTAGTCATAAAGAGACTTTATAGTCCCGATGAGTGAAAATCCACTGAAGCTCTATGGAAATGAGATGCTGAGAGGAGGTGGGAAGCAATAGTACCTCTCTCTGCTCTGGGAGGCACTTGCTTCAGTGGATCTGTCCTGGGGTCTTGAACTAGAATCTTATGTTAGATAGTCTCTGTGGAAAGCATTGCTGCCTCCCATAACTCCAGATACTTAATGGCCCAGGGGAACAGAGCACATTCCAAAACCTTGCTTCACATTTGCTTTGCCTCATCCAGAGCTGCAAAGTGAACTACAGTGAGGGCTACACGGCATTCTGTGATAGTCTCTGTGGGTCCCATCTGTGACAGTAGTGGCAGTATTTACCTATTTAGATGTAAGCCTCAATTTTCCTCATGTGAGGCAAAGACAGGCTTCAGTGCATTTTCTCTCTGCATCAGGGACTATTTAATGATTTAGACAAGGCAAAGTTTTTTATTGTGAGAAACCAAGAGAACTCTGTACCTGATGAAGGGGTTTTCTAAAAATTGAGATTAATTCTCCGATGCAAACATGTGGCTCTTTAAATAGCCAGAGAGCCCTGCAGGGATTGGGAAAAGCTTCCCTCAAAGAGTCTTGTCTTCTTGTGAGCACACCTAGAGAATAGGAGCAGAGTGGCAGCAGAGGCAGGGGATGCCAGGCATGCTCCAGGATGGCAGCACTTAGAGCTGGGTTGAAGGCTTTGCGTCCTGGTGGGAATACTGACATCTGGGCCAGAATTGACCACCACACAACGTAGGTGCTTCTAGAAATAGTTCACAAATAGAGAGTGTCTTTTCTGCCATTTAGATTGATAACCATCAGCATATGTAAAGGCTTGGAAGCTTCTAACTCGTTTTGGACAGTTTTTCTGTAAACTATAGAACTCTGGTATACTGCTTCTCATGCCCATGTAATTTTAGTTGGTATACTGAAAGTGTGTTCTTGAATCCAATGGTTTTGTTCCTTTGGGTTTATCCTATGAATCATGCTATACCTTTATGGAACAAGATTACAGCCCTAAATATATCAGAAGCATAATGTGTACATATATTTTTTTAGTTCAGTACTGCAACCATTTTAGAAAATTATTTACACAGAGAAGCACAATAATACAGGAAATATGTCATGCGAGATGTCTATGCAAATCAAGTCAGTATATACTAAAAAACAAGAAGTAATTGATGCCCTTGGGCGACAGACTAAAGAGGAAATAGAAAAGTGAGAAATAGCATAATAAATCTGAGTATTATTAGAATTAGGAAATCTGTTTAGGATATCTGCCTGCAAAACAGAAGTCTATTTTATGGAATTTATTTGCATTAATTAGCCAAGAAGACTATTTACTGTGCAAAAATGACAGTTATTCTTTAACTTTGGGTTGGTCTTCTCTGCTTTTGAATGCAGCATGGTCCAGTGCTGAGTGCACCGATTTCTGCAGGCTTAGATGCTTATCCAGAAGATTATTGTCAAGTCACGCTAAGGATTTCCTGTACTGAGAAAGGCAGGTGTGTGGGGCATGGTATTTTGTAATAAAGTAAGCCCTTTCCCAAGGTATTAACTGCTTTTTTCTTTTTAGTATCCAGGCAGACATATCTTGTGTGTTTGAAGCTGGATACTAAGAAAAGAGGCTGTTGGAGTCAGTAAGAAAGATGTTCATAGCAAACACATACAGAAAAAGCCCCATAAGTAAATTAGTATTTTGGGGGAAAAAGTAGTCTGACAACTCAATTTTGCCCACATGAGGTAGTTCTGCTGTAGGAATATTTTTTTTTTAGTCATTTTAGGATCACTTTAAAACATTAGCAAGTGGAGTAGAGCTCTGCTAATTAATCAAAACCAGATGGTCCTGTCCTCTCAACAGGTTCTGTCTTTACAAGTCTTCTCGGACCATTCCTTTACCAACTAAAGGTCTGCCTGCTCTGCTCAGAGCCTGCTGCCCAGCAGCCAGGACTGGGGAAGGGCAATAATCTCACGTGGTTCCAGCTATTGAGAAAAGCAGGAAAGCAGAGACAGCTGGCAGCACTGGAGACTTTCAGGGGGAACGCACAGAGAAGGGGGAGGACAGGCTAATTTCCTTCCCTGGTCTCTCTGGTCAGGTCAGCATTTTGGTCAGTCACAGATAAAACAAACATCCTGTATGTAGCTTTTCCCTGCTAGTTTTTTGCCTTTTTGTGGCTTCTGTTCCAGGTACTTTTCTCTTTCCCCATAACTCACTTTTTAATGCACAGGTAGTAACTAATCTTTTTTTTTTTTTTTTTTTGACATTCAGAATTACATTCAAAATTTCTGCATTTAATATTGTATGTTGTATCTGAGGAGTAGTAATGTGTTTTACTGTTTTTAAAAATATTTTTCTTTTTATCTAAACCCACAAATACTTAAAAAATATGTTTGACCTTTGATTACGAAACTTCACATTTGTTTTTGATGTTTTTACATTTTTGCTTTTCTCTGTCAACTGAACGTTATTGTGATCGAATTAGGTTTGTTAGTCTTGCATTTAAAATGTATTGTTTTGAATATGTGTTGGCTTTGTGGATTAGTTATAAGTTACTCTAGCTTTTAGAAACACAAGAACTGATGTCCCTGCTTGGTATCTATCTAAAGAACACCAGGAAACATTCAAGTTTTTACTCTTGAATCAAAACATATTTTTTAGTTGTATACTGAAATATGTTTACTAATCTCCTGCTTTGCTGAAAGCATATTCTTCATTGAGAAAAAAATCCTTAGTGTTGTTTGACAGTTACTAAAGTATGAGTAAACACAAAGATCTATTTTATTTTTCATTCTAGCTTGGATTTACTACCAGACATCAGCTTTAATAGTAGGAACTTAACAGCTTGTGCATTAGGCAGTATAAAATTTTTATCTAGCATTATGCATTTATCATATAACTCAATGATATTTGAGACGCATTCTCTCCTATGAGGAACACTCAAATACTTCTACTCAGGACAGAAATTAAATTACTATAGCAGTTTTGCATCTTAATTTAAAATGTGCTTTAAATGCAAAACAATTGCTTGATACTTCATATGTGAAGTTCATGAGATGTCTTTCACACCTCTCAAAGAACAGGACCTGATTCTTCTTATATGGCAGATATCACTTCAGGTATAGACATGCCATCACGCTGTGGGGCAAGGGCACAGTGTCCTTGAGAAACTTCAAAGAAAAAAATCTGTCTTGAAGAAAGTCTTCCTGATCTGGTTGGTAAATGTTACTAGATCAACACTGATGATGGCAGTATGACAGAAATCACAGAATACTCCATGTTGGAAGGGACCCATCAGGATCACTGAGTCCAACTCCTGGCCCTGCACAGGATGCCCCAAGAATCCCCACCCTGTGCCTGAGAAACCTTGTCCAAACACTTCTTGAGCTCTGTCAGGCTGGTGCTGTGACCACTGCCCTGGGGAGCCTGTTCAGTGCCCAAACAGCCTCTGGGTGAAAAACCTTTTCCTAATATCTGACCTAAACCTCCCCCAACACAGCTTCAGGCCATTCCCTCAGTCCTGTCACTGTCACCACAGAGAAGAGATCAGTGCCTGCCCCTCCTCTTTCCCTCATGAGGAAGCTGGAACTGCAGTGAGGTTTCCCTTCAGTCTCCTCTTCTCCAGGCTGAACATAAAAGAGTGACCTCAGCTGCTCCTCCTACGGCTACATATGGCTGGTTTGTTTCAGATTGCCAAACAGTATTGGCTTCTTCACAGAAATGACAAATGAAAGGGCAGATGGGGAAGACATTGCTCTGGGATTCTCATCATGATATTAGATAAAATTCAGAGCTCCACCATGAACTTCAACATAAGGGAAATAAATCTAGAATACAATAAAGATACCTGAAGGTCATATAAGTATGTCAGCCTACTGTAAACATATAGCTTTTGAGATGAGATTCAAAGATAGCAAAACAGAGAAAATGTCATAAAATGCAGATTAATAGGAGCAGAATATTAGGCTGTGCCAAGCTTTTTAGAATTTCTTCTAAATCTAGGGATGCTAGTTAAGAACCAGGGCTTGGTTCTATTCAGTTAATCTACGAAGGCTCGATGTGAGGAGATAAATCAGGTTCTCAAAGAGCAACATTTTGCATCAATTTGAATTTGTTCAAAAAGTTGCCAGTTAGTAGTTAACACTTTATTTATCTGAATAGTGAAAGAAGGTGTATTTTACTCCCTTTCTTACTATCTGTGGTACTTGAACAGATTTTCCCCAAATTAGATTACTGCAAAGAAAATAATAACCTGATGAGAGCTGAAGTGAAAGAAATGCACAGCACCTTTCAAGTAACAACAAATGCTCCTCTGGCTTTTCCAAGACTGACCAAGGCTGACATTCCAGCTGCAGAAAGGAGTGAATCTTTCCCTTAGAAAACATTGCATCATTTTTCCTCCCTTACAGGGAAACAAGGGTGAGAAGAAAGATGTACAGTAATCCATGGAAAGGGCAAAAGTCTAACATGAATTTTCAAATAGCAAATGAAATAATATTAAATTTTGGGAAATGATCTATTTTTAGTTATGGTAAGGTGTTTGTAGAATATTAAAATGTACTTTGTGTTTTTGGTGAGGAGGAAAATAAACATACACATCTTTTAATGTTGGCAAGTGTGTGCAGTTTGGAAAAGACAGATGCTATTAAATTTTTTTCCCCAGTAGGAAGTACTCTGAAGTCATCAGACTTTCACATATAAGTAGGTCAAGAAAGGCTTCTTCCAAAATTTTTACTTTTTGCCGCCAAATGGGAAACTATTCCTAATTTTCATGCCCAAAAGGCCATACTAAACCTGACCTCGAGCTTATGTAAAGTTTTACTTGACCTTTATTTAGAATCCCTTCTGCTAGAAAAATTGCCTTTTGTTGTCACTAAAAATATATTTCACTGTCAAGATGAGTCAGTATTCCAAGAGAAGAGCTTTCAATCTGGTATAGAGGTGCTGTGGAATGCTGACTTCAGTGATGTCAGTGGAAATGTTTCCACCTATTCTGATACCACTAATATTTTCTTCCACCTACTTTATTATATCGATTGCTTTCCTTACATTTTTTCCCTTCTGTTTTTTTCCTCTGGATCACCCCCCCCCCCCCAATTTTTTCAGTGGAGCAGCATATGTGTTTGTATATATAGAAACATTCAGTTCTGCATTTATGCAATGCCAGTTACATTGGGTAACTGGCATTTTTCATCACTCCAGTCTTTATGAAAGAGATTTTATTACTTTTGGTTCTCTTCAATGATTTAACATGTGCACAAAAGCAGAATTCACAAACTACCTTCTCATTCTGTTTTCTTCTAAATATCAAATTCTTTTTTTGTAGCAAAACCAGTCACCCTTCCTGCAGACAGCACACTTGATAGCATAAAAAATGCTCACTGGCCAGTTTTGTGTCTTGCTTCTCTCATGACAGCAAATCTGATGAGAATGTTTTGATAAGAGCTGGAACAATAGCAAAATAGAGATCTGTGAAGTTGTTGTCTTTCCACCAGTTTAAAATATTCTAGATTTTTTTTTTCCTCCAGACTGTCTTCCATACCATGAACACTTTTTCTTTCTATTGGCAAGTACTTTTATATCCACTACTTGTGGAGAGGAAAAAAAAAATCCTTATAAAAGGTGTGAATCATCTTTGAAAGCAAAGTTGCAGGTGCAATTTACTGTTACTGCATCTGTAAAATATATATAGAAATTGGTATCTGGTACTTAAAGGCTCTGTACTGTGGTTCATTCAGCTGCAAAAAGAGAACAGGAATATTTATATCACACATGCTTTTGAAAGAATAAATATTGCAGGGTGATTTGAGACCTGTGCTGACAGACTTTTCTTACACATGCATTAAAGGCCTTTGGTTTGAAAATTGAGCCCAAAGAGGCCCAAAGCTGTGTTTAAGAGATAAAAATCTTCCCTTGACTTCACTGGTGCTGATCATGGCCCATGCAACATTGGCAAGTTACACAGTGAAACTGCTGAGATTCTGGGCACAGAAGTCTAAGGTCCTTTACCTTGCAAACCTCTGTCATATGCTAAAATTTGTGATAAGTAGAGATTTCCTTAAGATTCTTCTCAAAAGTTCAGGGTATTTCTAATTCAGCAGTTCTTGAATATTTAGTGTATTTTGTGAAATTTGACTCCTAAAATTAGAGCCATTTGTAAAGGGGAGAAAAAAAAGTCATGGAAGTTGGGCAATATTCTTTCTTTTTATGTCCAAGCAATATTAACAAATTAAGACATATAGCAGCAGCATGAAAACAAACTTGCATACTGTTTTGACATGTGCATCTCATGGAAGGATTGCTAATTGGTGAAAATGCCAGTCATTACTGAAAGTGATTCATGCTCAGGGGTGGATGATATCTACTGGTGCCACATGGCATAGAATCAGTGCTGTGGGAACCAGTCATGACCAATATTTGAAGTATTTGGGAGAGATTTCAGCATTCAAAATAGGAGTTCCATAGAAATAAAAAGCACAGAAAAAAAGGAGAGTTGGTTTTTAGGGGAACACTAGTGTAAAAACAAGAAATTGCTGAAAGAAAAAAAAGTAATCTATGTATCCGTATTTTTAATTTTCTTAAAAAGGAAAAATTATGCCACTTGCCCACTCTAGGTTCACACGGTGGTGCTGAAGAAGCACCACAGTTATCATGGGAGTGATGTGGTGTAAGTGCCCAGCTGTTTGGTGACAGCTGGAGTAGGTGGGGTTCCCTAAAGCCCAGCCTGGGGAGAGGGGTGGTGCTGCCTCGGGACACACAGCCCCAGGGCATGGCTGCTGGGGCTCAGTGGCTGTCTGTGCTGTGCTGAGAGAGGATGGAAAAGGGACAGGGTGAGCCAGAGCTCTACTCTTTCCCAAATGTTATTCTGTGCCCTCAGCACTGAAAGACATTGCTCTG
>VXBQ01004164.1:701161-796985 GCA_013400175.1 Phainopepla nitens | reverse complement strand
AAAAAAAAAAAAAAAGTCACAGTCTTTTGCCCATCCTTGCCTCCCAAGACGGGAGACAAAGCTTACCTCAATGTCTGAGGAACTGTCAGCTCTGTGAGCCAGGACATTGTTTGGTTTATGTTATGCCAAAGTTCCTTCTGCTGCTTTGTCACTTATCCTCCAGATCAGTGACACAGTCGGTGCTGCTGTCAGAGGTGCAGCTTGCCCGGGCTGCTCCCGCCGCTGCTCCGCTCCTCGCCCGGGCTCTGGCAGCGGCAGCAGCACGGCTTCGCGGGGATCAATTGCTGGGGAATTGACTCGGCTGTCAGGACAGGCACTGCACTGCTAGGAGCAGACAGGCAAGACTTGTCATAGTCATTAAATCTAGTAAGATACAGAAAAGGCTCTCATCTGTCAGGAATAAAGAGCAACTGAAGTTTCATTAACCAGGCATTATCAAATGCTCGTGAACATCATAAAATAAGCTTCTATTCACATGAGGTTAACAATTTGCCTTCTCCACTGACTGTTAGTCACAGCTTGTTGGTGTTAGAGCTTAAAATTTGCTAAGCAGTGGCCATGCTGGGGTATATTTAACTGAAGAATGAGAATCCTTGAGAGACTTGCACTTGAATTGTAAAGAACAACATTTTTAAAAAGTCTCTAAATGAAATTCAAGCTAAAATGTGTTGCAGCAAAAAAAGGCTGATTTTCAAATGGAGGACAACTCAGTGCTCTCGGAGGCTGGGGCAGGGAAGAAATTCATCTACTTCAGAGTTTCACAGATTACCAAGACACAATTTTGTTAATGGAGTAGTGGGCAGAACCTTTTCTTCTAGCAGAGAATTCTCTCCCTTGGAGATTTCTCCAGGTACTAGAGAAAATACCTCAGCAAGCTTTTCTGAATTGCAAGTTTGCTGGCTTGTAATTTTCAGGCTGAAGGAGGAGAGCTATGTTTAAATATGTGATCCTGTGTTTCTCCCCTCATAGATCAGTTCAAAGTGCTGCTATTTGTTCTAGTGAGGAAGAGTGGAGATAATTACACCGGTGGGAGGCTTTGTGTGTAATCATGGAAGTTGCCTTCCACAGTAAATAGAGAGGTTTTGAATGGCTCAGTTTGGAATTGTACTATATTGTATATGGCTTAACTAATATTTATGAAAAGGGTTCTTAGTTTTCATATATATCTAATTCATGCCATTTAACATATATGAAACTTCAAACTGTACTATGTGCATATATCCAATAAAATCTGCACGCAGCTCTTAGAACAAGCCATGAGGCAAGTTTAAAATCTGAAAATGCCGAGAGAGAATGGATGATTCCAAAAAAGGTAATGAATCTATGAAAAGAATACCTGTTGATTTATGGAGATCTTTTAACTTACAGATTGGGGGTTGTCAAAGGCTAGTTTCTTCTATGCAGATGGTGTTATTAAATACTGGATGACATGCCATAGTTTAGATCAGTTTAATAAAACCACTATGATGATGAAAAGGGTAGGAACTCGCTTTTTTTTTCTTTTTTTTTGGTGAAGATTTTACGTCACTCTTACCACCCCAATGAAACAACTGGAAGGAGTCACCAAGGAAAATTCTGCCCTCAGTTACAGCAGTTCTAAGGCAGAGTAACTGACTCCATCTGTTCTGGGTTTAGCACTTGGAGCAAGACCTAAGTTAGGTCAGGAGTCACATCAATTCCATTCATTCCAAAAGGCTTATTTTGCATTTACTTTTTTGTTGGGCCATTTGTTATTTTATTGATGCTAATGCAAGATGGCAGTGAATGTGTGCTATTTTTGCATGTAATTCATCCATATACTTTTCTTCTATGCTGTTCTTAGAACAACTTGTGTAACAATAGTTGTTTTAAAAACAGATTTAAAAAGTCACCTGTGTGCTCCAATGCCATGCCTTTTGCAAATGTGGTTGATATATAGTCTAAGGGGACTGGCTGAAATTCTTTGCAGAATCATGATATCTCCTGACCTTCCAAGCTCTTTATCATTTACTGTGATTTTTTTTCTTTGCTAGAAGACTTTACTCACCTCTTTTGTTTCCCCTTCCCTGAAATTTGTGCACTCTAGCAGCAGTCATCGAAACTGCAGGTATTAAGGCACAGGGTACAGAATCGCAGGAATCCAATAATCTCCTGACTGTGACAGATTGTAGCTCGTGAGAATTAGTCTTGAGCATTGTTTGATAGTTACAGTTTTGCACACAGTAGCTCTAAATAATGCTCATTGCTGAGGAAGTTAAACCCACCCCTGCAAGCAACTAGAATTCAAATGAATGGTAATGAGAATTGTTCATGCATCAGAAGGAGAATAGAATGCAAGAAAAGTCATTTCTCTCCTGAAGCAGCCTGTCTCCTTGACTGTCAGGAAAAGGAATGCATACCTTAGGAAATCAGTCTGCTCTTGTTAATTCCAGCTGAAATGGCTCAAAAAGGTTTCTTCCAAGTGTTTTGACAGAAAGTACAGAGAAGGATAAGAGATCTATTCCTCCGATACTTCAGCTGGAACTAACACAGGAAGGCTTTTAAAAAAGAATATAGTGAGGGGGCTCCATAGTCAGAATGGGAGCTCACGCATTATTATCTAAGTTAAAATAAAATGTCTACATCTGAAAAATTCAAAGAAAATAAAGAGAAGGAAAACCTTGCTGAGAAACAGAAGCCTACTAACAAGTGGAAATAAGGACTTAGTCGTCTTGTCCAGTGCCTAGAAGAAAAAGGGCTCACAAAGGTTGGTGCTGTCAGCATGTCTTTGGAGAGGAAGTCAGGAAGGTCCTCATGCACCAAATGCAAAGCAAATAAGCATTTTAATTCAATCTGTCAAAATTAATTAGAAACAAGATGAAAAAAGCTTCTCACAATCAGATGAAGCATTAGCTTGTTAACATTAATTCCCATTCTGTTGTGATAAACTGAGTCATAGCTATTTGCTTTGCAGCTGATCAACAGCTCTGCAGAAAGTTTGAGTAGAAAATATCTATCTGTAGTGAAAGCTGTGGAGAGGGAGGCAAGGTCTTGCTGAAGCTTCTGCTGCAGGGACTCCCTCCCCATCCCAGAGAGCAGCACATCTTTCAGGGAAGAGGGATGGGAAAGGGTCCCCAATGTATCTTACAAGGAACTCCTGAGAAAGCACTTGTGTTGCATTTGCCTTGCCTTCCAACCTGTTCAGAGCCACAGCTTCTTGCTCACAGCTGTGTTCATAGCTGGACTCCCTGATCTGCTCCTGAGCGTGCATTCAGCAGGAAACTGTGCCTGGCACAGCTCTCACCTGCATTTCAGGTGGCAATTCCCTTGCACAGGGAGGCGGAGCAGGCACAGGAGCACTTGGGCTCATTTGTGTGGAGCCACTGTGTGCATGATATCCCATCCCGAACTTATTCCATGCCTTGTGCCAGGTTTGATCTGCCCAGTTGTGCAGGGATGTCCCTGAACACCCCATTGTGTGCACTCAGAACTGCTGCGTGCCCAGGCTCAGTCTGGTGAGGCTGGGTCCAGGAGATGTCTATTGTGATCAGACCTGTCTAACATTAGGGAAATATTTTAAATGTGTCATTACTGAAATAGGTAGCAGACTATTATTCTGTGCTGTACAGATGATAGATATGTTAATAGAGGAAGACTGAGAGAGCAATCCAAGACATAATGTTCATTTTGCAGTTGCACTATAATGGAAGCATCCATGTATTTATGCTTAAAAAATAGAATCTAGCTCTTCTATGTGCAAAAGTAAAACTATCACCATAAGTACATGACTGTTTTGTTAAATCTGTAGCAACAGAGCCTAAAGCAAAAACATAGAGAAGTAGATGTATTTATTGCTATGTATGAAGTTAAAGTAAAAATGTAATTTTCAGCCATACTTTGTGCGCTTAGAAAAATTGGTGAATGTGTATAAAAGAAGCACAGTTGGCATTTTACCCTGTTAAGAACAAACCACAAGTCACCTGTGTTATTAGCCACTAATCTCCTTAGGTTCCTAATCATATCCCTGTGCATGCTAAGAAGCAACCTGGGCTGGGAAGAGACGTATCAAAGTGGTGGATGCCTTAGTGTCCCTGTAATTTGGAAAGGGTTGTGAAGATATTTCATTTCTGCCTTATTTCCTAAAGTGACATGGTAAGTTAGTTGTCCTTGTACCATCCCTAACTCATTGAGACAGCAGTGAATTCAACCAAAAAACCCCTCATGCTGCCAGGTGAGTTACTGGCCATTTTTTTTTACATAATAGCTTAGGTGTAAAAGCACTGATCTGTGAAGGGAAAGATCAGGATTTTTGCTTCCTCTTAGCCCAAGAGGATTTGAAACCACTGTTTCTATTTCCTAAAAATATCCTAGCAGGCATGATAGACATCAGCCTGTGTTGAGGCTGTGCTTTCTCTCTTCAATCCTGCTGCTGAAGTTGTGTTTTCATAAGTGAGAATGAAAGCTCGGAAAATGACAGCAGAAAAACATTATAACTAAAACATTATAACTAAACATAATGGTGTTTCTATATTGCCTTTTTAAATTTGTGTGGCAACTTATGGAACAATCCGATCCAGAGTTGTTTTATCTGCATTTTCATGGATCATTAACAAACAACATTTTCTGCATCACACCAAGTCTAAGTCTCCAGTTTAGCTGGGAGTACCAAGCCCTAATAAACAATCACAATCTTTATTCACTCTAGTTCCCACTGATGCTTGCCATGATACAAAATATCAATAGCAATTTAACTATGTCACAGCAGCCAGTATGTATGTATTTTTTGCTTCTGAGTTTAAACTAAGTAGGAATGCACCTCATATGCAGTCATTTGTGCAGCAAGTGTAACCATGTTTTATGCATTTGAAACTTTTGGATGCCTGCAGTACATGAAAAGCACTCTATGGGTACTTGCATCATTGCATATTTCATTATAATGTAATTCTGTATTAGATATTCTATTTATGCAGAATCCAAAAATAGTTCATGCTGTGTAGCAATGCAAATTTGGGTGAATAATCCACAAAGAATTTCAAAGCCTTAACCATTTGTGACATGCACTATTCTCTATCTTTAATGAGGACTCAACCTTTGAACAAATTATACCAGTCTTTTTATGAGTAAGAGCCATTTCTGTGCTTCCCCATTAAAGAACAGTCTTATCTTCTTATCTTAATGATATTGGAAATATGAGAGGTTTTTGTTAGTGCTCAAAATTCCTCAAACTGGTTTTAGATGTTCTATCAACAATAGAAGTGTAAATCAGGTTTTTGCATGTGAAGGCTCTGCCCCCCTTCCTCCTGCCAGCTGCTCACCAGAGAATGGGACAGCATCAGCAATTCCATGGCCAGGCTGTGTAGGACAGTGCAATCAATAGCTGAGGAAAAATCCCCTTTCCTCATAACTTCATCTCAAGGAATCCAACTTAAACCAATGTAGAATGAAGGGAATTTCCCACACGGTGGGGAAATAGCGGGTGTGAGTAGGACAGTTTTTTTACCTGGAGGATCTAAGACTGAAGACACTGAAGCCAAAGATGTGCAGTGAAAGGCTGCAGGTGTGCACTGCCAGCTCTCCTGTACTGTGTGAGCCCAGACTGCAGGGCTGTGCTCAGTGATGTCCTGGTGCTGTGACACGAGCTGAGTTGAGACCACAGGTCCTTAGCAGAACAAGCAGCAAAATGAAACAATGGGGGAACTTCCTCTTGAATTATTTAACAGATGTTGCAAAGCTGAGGCTTTCTACTTTTTAAAATAGCACTGAGCAGAAGTTTGCCTACTAAGGATATAATAAATAACAATTTACTGAATCAGTTCAGAAAATCACCTGCTTGCTTTTAGCAAATTGAATAAAACGTTCCCTATAAACTCCTAATGAACTAATAGCAAAACACTCCAAGTCCATCAGCACTAGGAATTTTTTAAAATTTGAATGAGATTTTACTATTCATAGCACAACTGTGTTCAGTACATAATTACATGGAAGAACAAAAATAAAAAATCTGTAGAATTGTCTGCCTAAATAAGACATCCTTTGCAGAACTTTTAAATATGTATTTAAGAGATGAACACTTTTTTCCTTTGGGCATAATAGCACAAGTTAAAAAATTTGAAGAAAATAATCAGATCAACATAGTTATTCCATTCCTTCATGTATTTAAGTATGCATTTCAAGAAGCCTGTATTATAGTCTAAGATGAAAGACAACCTTTGTCTTGGGACTTTTCCATCCTCTGACAATAGTTAAAGCAAGCTAGTCAGGTGTGAAGATCTGCTGCAGTAGCTCATGCAAACTTGTAGTCAGCCCTGTGTCACTGTATTCAGTCCTCTGATCTATCCTTTCCACCTTTCCTTGGCATCCCCTTAAGAAGAGCTGAATTCAGTACAAAGGTTGGTTGATTCACAGTCTATCTGAATGCAGGATCATGTTCATGTTTGAGTGAATCATGCGCCTATTTCAATATCAGAAATAGAAAATGGCTCTTGAGTTTCTCTGCTGCCAAAAATTGCTTCATTTTGAATTGCTGATTGCCAGAGTGCTCTTAAAATTAGAGGCAAAAAAATTTTTTTTTGCACATTTGCCTCAGCTTTATTGGTGGTGCTCTGTTAGGGTGCTAAAGTAGTTTAACTGAACCTGAAACTATCACAGCCAACACAAACTAAGGGGACTAATGGTGCTTTTTCTAGAGCAACTGCCTAAAATGGGGAAGATGCCAATAACACAGACAAAGCTTCCATATAAAACTTGTATGGAGGGTCTCGTTCACACCAACATGAAGGCACTGGAACATATCATTGACTTGATGAGTTTGCATCCAGATATTAACTTTCTGTAAAAGAGCTCAATTCAACAATATTTTCTGATGGAAAATCATTAATGTGCTCTTTGCCACTCCTGGTTGATAACATTAAGCAACCTGATTCCTTTAGTCTCACAGCTTTTTCCGGAATACCCTGTAATTTAACATTAATAACAGCCCCTTACTAGGAAGTATTACCAATTTCTTGCCTAGGTGATGTTATAATTAGCAATATCTTGCTGTGACAATTGCTGCTGTGAAAGAAGTGCCATTTATAGATGGTATTACAGATGCAGCATGTGCTGTGTGCATATCCAGGCATTCCAATATACATTAAATGTCTGGAAACACAACAGTGGAAGATACAAATACAGAAGAACACTTTAAAACGCTTTAGATGTACTGCAAAGTAACTTTTTGCACATGCAGAGGTGTAAATGAAATAACAAGAGACTTGAAAGAGGGTTTTAAGTTATGCTTGATTGAATCTGTGCTGTAAGCTTCTGGTACTTTTATATCATACTTGGGTCTCTTGGGTGCTATTAAGTATTGTCAGCCAAAAAACTATAGTGTCATGCTTGAGTGGACTGATACAAGCCTAGGCTTCTGCTTCTTTGTACAGTCAGCCTTCAGTTTGCTGTAGTAATAAAGTGAGAAGGGGAGGGAGATAAAGAATTTTCACACAGAATGATAACACTTATCACTAAAATCAGATACTATGATGGTTTAAGCTATAATTTGTTTGGGTCAATAAGCTGAGTCCATTTACTTCACTAAGCTTTAGATCAACTCCTTCAAGTTTTGTATTTTCATTTGACAGGTACTGTAACAGGGAGCTATGCAGATAGAAGTAAGCTGCAGAACTGGAATGTGTTTTTTGTTTGTTTTGGGGGTATTTTTGTTTTTGGGGTTTTTTTTGAGTGGTTTTGTACTGGAAAGACTAAAGCGTATTTCTTCTATGAACAACATTATTTTTAAATTATAAAACTACATAGGGGATGATGTTTGTGATTTCTACCTATTGCAGGCTCTAATACTTTTACTGTATTACATGAAAGAAAGTGATATAGTTGCATAAAAAGCCATTTACTTATATTGAGTAGAATCTCAGAGAAGCCTCTGTGTTCAGCTGAGGTCCTTGTTATCAGAAATTCAGAGAACAGCACACATAAAAGGTACAAGATGCCATGTGAGCCAGGATGTTAAATAGAAACCTGGTAATTCTAAGAAATTGTCCACAATAGGCTCTAGGTCAGGTTCTGCCTTTGATGCTGTGCAAAACTTTTATAAAAATCAATGAGCATTTGATGCACAGCACAGAAAACCAGGCCCAGCATCTCTGATAGATGACAACAAGGATTTGGTAACAGCTTCCAGAAAAGCACTTTCCTGCTCCTCAGACTGCAACAATAATGACATGTTCTCCACCCTGTGTCCCATCCCCGCTTTGCTTAACCATTATTTTGAACATTGATTTTTTTTTTAAATCCCATAAAGTTTCTCCCATGTGACTATTTCTTCCTTTAAAGGCAAAAGTACTGCACACTACTTTGAAGGCTTTACAGAAATCAAGAAGTTAGATATAATTACTTTGTTACCAGAGAAGTAACACCTTTGGCAAAAAAAAGTCCTACTGCAGAACGACTTAGTGTTTGTATTATTTTATATAACTTTAAGAACTAAAATTAGGCTATGAAAAAGAATCTGATTTTTCTATAGTTTCCCCTTGTCTGTTCCTTTTCTCCCTGATTTAATTTTTTCTTTGTTTTTTAAAACATGTAAACGGGCCTTTCTGCAATGTACTGAATCTTAGTGTCAGATAAAAGATCTAAATAGCAAAAATTCAAGCATTTTTTCCTTTTGATTATATTTTCTGGAAGCAAAATACCTTTAAGCTCTCTTATTCCAGGATTGCGGTGACGAAAGGGTGGGCTTAAAGATTTTTATTTTCTGATAAAACTATCAAGACATGATGATGAATAATTTTTATCTGTGTCTTCATGTAATGTAACTGTGAAAAGGATTGTATGTCAAATATTGTAAAAAACCCAAAGATTTTTCATTTAATATTTTTTATTTAATTTTGCATTCATACTTGCTATTTAAGTCATGCTTAGTAATTTGTCATTGTAAAAAAAATACCTGGACATGAATGACACTTTCAAAGAATTGGCATGAACCAAACTTTACAAATGAGAATGATTTTACTTGCTTATTCAGCGCAGAATTTTTTCAGAATTATTTATCTAGGTTTCCTTCTTTGAATGGAGGACAAACTGAGGTCATTTATTATTCTGGTTAATTATTAGCCATGTTTATTTATTAATTTGAAGAGTTTCAACAATCCTGTGTCCTTGAAAGGGTCAGGAAACAGCACCAAATCAGCTATACTGAATATCTGTGCTGTAGAAAACAATGAGCTTTTCTAGATCATGCACTTGAAAATGTATTTTGGGAATAAGCTTTGAACCAAGTCCAGGTGATTGTTTCTAATGATAAAAATACCTTCTGGGGACCCTCCCAGTACTGCTTAAGTTTGCAGTGTTTGAGGAAGCCTTATGATACAGTCAGCTGCTTTTGTTGGGCTCGTGTTATGAGATCCACTGTAATTCATTTACTGTGGTTTGTGCTTTCTTCTCAGCTTTTATGATCTGCTTTTAACACCGGCAAAGCTGATTCTTGGACGCTCTTGGCATTTCTGTGCTATGCTGGCTACCTTTCCTGCCAGCCCATTCTGCAGCAGTGCTTCTGTAGTACCTGGCTTGGCTTGAGCTGTGTTATCTAATGCTGGTTTGGTTTATGATTGGACTGAATTGTCTCTCAGAGAAGACCCTTTTCTGTTTGAAAACTGTGTAGCAAAATGAATTTCTGGGCCAAAACTAGGACCCTATGTGCTATTTTGCTCTTTTCACTGAAATGCTAAAAGAAGAATAAATCAGAATATTGGTAATTAAGACACTTTTAGTTCTCCAGCAGATGAAAGAAGACAGTGTGCACCTGCATGATTTCAGGCTCTTCCTTGCATTTTCCTTCCAAAGATGTCTATCTCTGATATGAGAGTGACAAGCCAGCCCAGAAGGAAAATTCAGCCAGAAAGACCACAAAATGCTGAGTTTGTCTTGGATTGTCAGTTCACCCTAGAATGCACTTTTGCTTTTAGTAGGTTTTCCATTTTCTCCCAGGCACAGAATAGTACTTATCTTGCTCAATAGTCAGCCATTATGTCTGTTATATCCACGTACAAAGCACAGGAGAAATAAAATGATAGGTGCCCTGATAAGGAGGATAAACTTTTGAAGTCTACGAATAATGCGATTCCTTTTGGCTGATGGATTTCAGGCAAGTGCAAAGGATGTAAACAGCTTTTTTTTCTTTTTTTTTTTTTTTTTTTTTAATAACCCAAAATGAAAGGCATGAATTTGAATGATGGATAACTGCAGTTTAAGCAGAAACAGTTTTAGGAGTTGCTTTATGGAGAATTTGGAGAATTGTCTCAGTCTGTCCCAGACACCTGCTTCTATTCAGTGTAACTTAGTTCCTCAAATTGAAAAGAAATCTGTATAGAAGGAGAAATCTCTCCTCCCTCTACTTTCCAGGTATCAGTGTCTGTGAACCACTCAAAAAGCAGAGTTTTGTGCAGAGTCAGACAGCTGCATTGTTCTGCGGTAGCTTGGAGCAGTACCAAGGGTGCAGTAGGGCTGTCATTGCAATGCTCCTCAAAGCCATCCCAGCCAGCTGACAACCATCAGGGTCCCTCTCCTGCCTCCCTCAGGCCCCTCACTTCTGCCAGAGATAGGCAGCCTTGGTGCCCTGGTCATGTCAGTCTTGTAGGCCACATCATGTGCAGCGCCATCCTCACCCCTTTGCAAAAAAAACATGATTAGCCTTTGCTGCAGGTGGGTCCAAAACCTGTCTTGCAATTTAACACTTACAAAGTATTTAAATAAACTTACCATGCATTTGAAGTCTTGGTCCCTCTTCCTTCCCTTCTTGCTTTCTTCTGTTCAATCTTGCATATGCTTTCCTGGTACACAGTACCTATTTTTTTCGCAATGCAAGTTTCAGTGCGTACTATCAAAGTACGTGTCCCACAACACAATATGGGGTTCTTATGAAGATGGTGAACATTTCTATCCAGAAATATCTTAGTGCATGCACCGCAATCTCCTTTTCTCATCCTAAATTTCCATTATTTTTATGTTTTAGTGCAGTGATCCCAAGTCCTTCCTTCTATTCTCACTATAGAGCATAAGAAGCTGGGAGAAAATCGTAATTATCTTCCTGATGGATGCTGCAGAACAGCCAGCAAGAGCAAGAATTGTCCCCACATGAGGAAGCAAGAATTAGATGGATTCTGGGAGAGAATGGATCCTTAGTGGATGAAGAGCCTTGTATAAAATTGTATGAAGCCAGAAATGATTGCAGAGTTTAGTTTAGTGTAACTGGAAAACCAGTTGAAGGTTTCTTGCAGGATGCTTTTATTACACTAATTTCCCTTCATTTTTAGAATTGTACCTGAGATGCCAGGCCTGTGTAGAGGAGGAATTCCAGCTCTGGTCAGGTACACAATGTCTTAGGACTGCGCAGGCAAAAGGAGGATATTTGCTAGAGTATGCAAGTAGAGAGGCTGGGACTGAGCAGAGTTAAAAGCAAATTGCTCTTAGCTTGGAGCAAAGTTAGAACTTTTTTTGGGGTGCTGTGGAATGGGAAAATTGTGCTCACCATTTGCCTGAGGTCTGCCCATATACACACAGACTCTTGCCCTTGCAGGATGAAATTTCTACCTATTCATTCATTTGTTAGCTAAACTTGACTACATCTGCTTTGAAAAAACACAGCAGTTTAAAGATGTGTATATAATGCTGGATTGTAAATCTGTGGTGTCTCTTTTTCCTGATAAATTCTTGAAAAACCTTTGTTTATTCCTTTGCTTTCCTGCTTTTCCTGCCTTCAGCACGATATTTTGGCTTCAAATGGTGTAATGCACTGTAGGCTGTAAAAACAAAAGTGGACTCAATAGAAGTTGCCCCCTGTCAGATGCAAGTATTTTATTTTGCATTTTTCTTGTTTAAATTATTGAGATGGAAATCCAAGGGGATAACTCTACATAATAAAATGATCTCTTATTAATTTTTATTATTTAAATATTAACATTTCTTAGCCTAGATTTTAGAGAATGATATGTTTTTCCTAGGTGTCAATACTTGATTCAAATAAACTTTTGCTAAAAGAATACAATCCTCATTGAACCCATTTGCCTTTGGATCAGCCTCCTGATGTTTCTTCCAGAATAAAAATAAAATGTGATTCTCAAACAGAATTGCAGGGATTTTTTTGCATCGTTCTACCCTGGCATGGCATGTTGCCATTGCCTAAGATCACGGAACAAATTGGAAATCATTCATAACGACAGCAAGGAACAGCAAAACTTTTTGATTTCCTTAGTGATATTTCCTCCCTCTTGCTTTCCTCCTGTGAAATAAATAGGCATAAGAGATGTTATTGCCAGAAGAGTGGGTAGATTTGTGTTAATGCCTAAGAGCAAATGTCAAACTATAGAAATGTCAGAATCTTGTATGCTTTCGAAGTATATGAACAGATAGGTTATTAGTTTGCTGTATCTTTTCTTTGAAAACTTTATCATAATCCTCTCTGCAATCTTGTACTGGGGACAAGTAGTATGCTACATGACAATTTCTTCTTCTAAATTTAGCAACATGGCTTTATAACATTAGGCAGGAAAAGGCAAAAGAAAGTTTGGGTGGATAATTTTTCTCTCCTTGAAAAGAATGTCTTTCAGAAATAGTCACATCAAAGAAAAGCTTTGAGCTGTGAGTCACAGCATTAGTGGGTTGAACTATCATTCCATGCAGGAATATGGGCATACGTTTTCAGGATTAGTGAAACGTAGATGTATTATTTGTAATAAATATATATTTTAGGGTAATGGCACAGCTATAATCTCTGAACATCTGAATTCTAAAGAAAGATTACAACCTGACTGGTAGTGAGACTGACATGAATAAATGTGTTCTTTAAAAAAATACTATTTTTCAAAATAACTTCAAATATTTTCTTGAAATACAAGGGACACAGAAACCAGAATTTCTAGAATAAATCATCAGACACCCATATTCAAGATCTCTACCTTACAGATAATCTCTGAGAAGTGATGCTTTCAGTGCCTTCTACAGACTTGTCATTTTGCATGAACTGCTGTCTTTTCCACATTGATTTCTTTCCCTCTTCTGCCTTTGTCCCTTTTTTATTATCTCTGCCCTTGTTCTCCTTCATGTCTTTAATTCATGCTTCTGTCCTGCTCCTGCCTTCCACATTTTTTGCTTGCTCTTTTTTATTTTATATTCAGAGGAAAAATTCCCCCTTCTCCTCACCCTGTTCCTTCTGACTTATTATAGTTTTAGGATTTACCACCACCACAGAAGATTTCTTCTGAAAAAGGGTGCTTGAAGCCAGTCACGTTGGTACTCAACATTAACATTTAAACATATTTTCCCACCTCATATAACATTTACCTACTATTTCTATGTATCCTTTAAGAATCATCCGAGGTAAACATTTTAATGCTAAGTGCTTTTTGGCCTTTAAAACTGCTCGAGTAGATGAGTTAAGGAAAACCATCCATTTTTAACCATCTTTAAAAATATGTTTTTCCATCGAAAGTCTCTTCAAAGGATAACTTCAGTTGAACTCTCCAAGGAAGCTGTATTCCCAAAGAATTACATTTTATCAGCTGAAATATTTCATTCTAGTTTTCTGCAGCTGGTATCAGGAAAAACATAGATGCAGCCTGACCATTAATTTCTGCCCAGTAGTGCAGAGTGACTGACCAATAGGTGTGCTGTTGGATAATGGAGACAGTATTGGCAGGGCTTTGCCCGCTCAGCTCCTGAGCCAGGATGCACGGAAAGCAGCAGGTGGGCTTCTTTCACATTACTGTGCATCTCTGTTAAAGGCTTAGGGTGGGATTGTTGCTGTGGGATCTCACTGGCAGCTGTGCAAAGCCTGTGCAGAGTCAGTTTAAAATGACAGTAAATAGAATGGTAGCCTTTAAAATTTGTGTACAGGCATTATACCCGACTCTGTGTTCTGCCTTGGCTTAGGGAGGATGTTCTTTTATCACTTAAAATATTTTCTTGAAATGCAAAAGACATGGAAACCAGACTTCCTGGAAAAAAGCATCAGATACCCGTATTCTAGGCATGTGCTACACATGCCTCAGTAGGAATGTGAATAAAAGCACAAAGGCTCAGGAATCCAGGGATTAGGAAACGTGAGCTTCAGGAAAGTCCTGGGAGCTTTTCATAATGGATGACTTTTTCTCTGTTTTATTAGAGGTGTGGGTCAACCAGTGTTGTCTTATTTTTTTCCTAGGTAGCTACTGCTTTCTGAGTATATATGGTCAGGCAGCAGGCATTTGGCTGCTTCTGGCTCCAGCCTCCTGCTTCTCCAAACACAGAATCTACACCCTATCTAAATAATGATTGGATTGGTTTTATCCAGGAATTTAAGAAGGTTAATTAATTTAAATGTATTGTCTATATACTACTGTAGCTCAGAGCTGCTTAACTTGTTCCCTCTCCCTTTGACCTCAGTCATGGCTGGACCTTCTGCCTTGAACTTGCAAAATTTCTTCTCCTTACTAAACACATTAAAATAGATTACACTTTTGTTTTGGTTTTTTAAAGTATAATAATTTTTGATTCTTAAATATTCTGAAGGCGAATTGTAATGCAGTTCTCATTCATGGTTTATAACAGAAAAGGATACTTGTGGTCAAAGCCATACCATATTCTGAACAGCCATGCACTCTCAGCTTTGGTTGTATTTTTATCCAAGTTAGATGCACTCTGCAAAATAAATGAACGAATGAAGTGAGAAGCATTTTTATAAAATAAATAAAACATGGAGTTCCAATATTAAAAATACATGTCAGACCAAATTACAATTGACTGCACTTTTTTTTTTAAATTTAGAAAGCTTTGTTGTCACACACATGCCATCTCTGCGAATCAGTTCAGGAGAAAATTGGCTCATACAGCATATTTCTTATTGCTGCACTCATTGAAGAGTGTAGCATTTACTTTTATGAATGATTCCAATTTTTTTTAAGCAGTTGAGAAGCGCTATACTCTGAGATCAATAAAATGATATTTTGATTTAATTGCTGTTACGGGATTACTTCAGTTTACTCCTACAAGATCTGAGGCAGTTTGTGTATGTCTAACAAAATGTCTTTCCCAAAGGGATTGAGATATTCTCAAAGAAATTTTTAAAGAAATTTCAAAGTCCTTTCTATACTTTTTTCCAAGGGGAGGGGAGCATGAGTTGAATTGACAAGGCTCAAAATACCCTTTCCATTCTGCAAGCTAATTCTGTGACATGCTGCACAGGTAGAGAGGTGGACTATCCTTTTCCCGAGGGTCGTAATTTGGAATAATAAATTAGGAACAATTATCTGTACAAAGACAGACGGTTTGGTCTTACTCTAGGTATCACATCAGTGCTAGTGGAAGAATTCCTAGCAGGATGAAATTAGGAATGTGATGGCCAGTTCTCTAAGGATACTCAACTGTTGTCTTGTTTTTGTTTTGGGGCAAGTTAGGTTAGTTTAAAAGAGTATATTTTTTCCTTATGTGGTTTTAAACAAACGAATCTGTTAATTTTCATGTTTTAATCTAATAATAAAATAATATACCTTATTATAGACTAATATACATGTGAATTGGCTGATGATAATGTCAATGGTCTGACCCTCAAAAGTGTAAGGTCTAGTTCCAGGGCAACTTGTTCATGGCAACTTTGGAACAATGGGAACATTGATGTCATTGAGTTTTGAATAAGGTTAGACAGAATCCATGCTGGAGCTGTTATCATTTTGCTAATGTGGTCGCACTGAAAATGCAAGTGCACTAAATAGAACAAATATGATTCTTGGGATCTGTTTCCTTGTTAACTGAATTGAGTATTTTAGCAACTCTTCCCAGTAACTGGGGAAGCTGATGGGGGGAGGCAGGGAAGATGGTAATAATCCCCAGCTGAGCAGCAGAACAGGCCTCCAAGTTCTAATAGTGCATTTTGGCAAGATAAAGATTGGGAAAAGGGTTGAAACATTTAAGCAGGAAGTGTGATTGTTGGTAAAATCTGTGTTAGGTAAGAACAAAACACTGAATAAAGGAGAGGGAAGGACTCGAGCGCACTGGGGTACAGATGAAGAAGAGAAGGACAGACATGGAAATAAACATGTTATGGAGTGGGCTACTTGTGTGTGGTGCAGAGGACAGCTTGTTAAAAGCACAGTGAGCTCTGTAAATGGCCTGTGTCCTTTGAATTGTAATGTTGTTGTTGGTTAATTCCTCTTTCCAAACTGATTGTACCTCTAGCTTCCCCTTAAGGAAAATGGTTTCCTCATTTGGGAGCACGAATTGTTCCTGTAAGAAAGCAGTAGACAAAGAAGTCTACACAAGAGTATAATCCTCCAAGGATTTTCTGGTCCTGACCTGTGCCTTCTTTTATTTCTAGTTTACTGTGTGTTGCACCTTCCTCCTTTTGTCTATGAAATCCGTGTTGTGTTGTCAGCATTTGCAGTAGTGGGAATCTGGGTGGTTATTGGGAATGCAGCTCCTGCAGAAACAGTGCAAGGGATGACAGGACATGTGTGGATGTTTCAGGGCTCTTGCAGATCCCTGGATCCTGTTTTGGATCCTATGCTTTTAAAAAGTAACTTTTCACTTTCTCTACAGTTCAGAGAGGTATAAGTAGGGGAGACAGTGCTCTACCTCTTCCAACAATTTTCTCTCTGGGAAGGGAAAATGCCAAAGTTTCTCACATCTCTTCTTCCATATGGGAATTGCCCACATGGAGATTACTCTCATTAGTCCTTGCAATAAATTCACCAACCAGCTGGGAGATGAAACTGATGACAACATTTTTTCTGAAATGCTTGCAAAAAATACATTCTTACCCTCTCTCAATTGAAGTAAACGTAGAATTTGAGATACATATAAGCCATTGAATGAAGAATGCTATTGATTGTCTTTTTAAATGGGAATTTAGTTAAATAGCTCACTGCCATAAAGCTTTTGCCTTTTTTAAATAGACCTGCTTTGTAACTCTGCTTAGTGATTATGTGTCCTGCATTGTGGTTTTGAGAGTTAGCTTTTGGTGTTTATACACCGAATGTTCACTGAATGATATGCAGCAAAGTGCTTTGTTTTTACATACTATTTTCAATACAATAATACATATTATTTTAGTATGTATTATACTAAGACAGAATTGGTGGCAAGACAGAATTGAAACTGAGATATGCTTTTTATGGATCATGGTATGGTGAAGTGCAGATGTTAATTATACATGAAAAGGCTCTACAACTTTTCTAGGGAAGCAGCTCAGGGTTCCAGATCTTACAATTTGAACTGGAATTTGCTGCCAGCTGACTGCCAAAATTATTGGTTCACATAGCCCAAAATAGAACATAATCAGAAGTTTAGAAATGACTGTGTACATAGAATTATTAAATAAATCAAATCTCTTCACAGAAAATGGAATTTTTGGGAGGCAAAGGAGGGAAAGAAGGGAGATGAAGATGGAGAGGTAAGGAAGGAAAAAGGGTTTTGCAGTCATATAGCTGGTATTGCATCTGGTATAGTACCCATGAGGTGGAAGGTCTTTAAGGCTTATTCTACCCCTAAAAAAATCTGGATATGGTTGCAGACATGGATTGTGAGGTTCCCACAGAAAGGTATCCGTGTCCTGGCAGTTAGAGTGGTCACAGAAGAGCTGAATTCAAGTGTCGGTAGCAGACCTTGTAGCTTTCCTATCCTGGCTGAGTACCCTGACTGAGCAGGGAGAAGCCTAGGGGTTTGTTTTCCATTAATTTTTGCTCTCTTTTAAAAATCTTATTCTTGAACATATTTTTTTCTTATTTCTGGTACAATCTTCCCTGAATCTTCAATTAACAGCACTGAGAGTGGGCACGTGGTTTAAAGTTCATCTGGGCAAGAGCTTAAACTGGCAGTGGGAGGTACTGGCACCTGACACATTATTTGTGCAGGGATAGATGTGCTGGAAAATTAACTGCTTTCACTGTGAAAACACAGTAGCATAGGAAGAAAATAAGGAGTAATGAAAACTAAATAAAAACCCTATTTTGGAAATAAAGGGAAAGAAAAGAGAAACACAAGGGAAGTAGAGGAATGAGAGATATGAGATGAAAGAGAAAATGAGAAGAAACAACCTGACTTGAATAGGTATGGTAGGTACTGAGTTAAAACAGTGAGCGCTGCAGAGAATGCAGCAAAGGTCTGAATTACTAAAAGATTGAGATGTCAAATATAAGAAAAGTCAGAGAAATAAAAATAAAATACTATGGGAGGGGAGAAGAATAATCAGAACAGCAGAACTATCTGCCAAGGTATATTATACTCCTATAAGGGATGCTGAACTGGACATGATAGTGCATGAAAAGTGTTATATTTATTTACACTTTCTGTGTTGTATTGCTCAGTTTTGTCAGGAGTGATAGGTGTTAATTCACAGAGCACAGCTGGGACACTGAATGTGTTACTGTTGTAAATAAACAACAGTATTATTTTCATTTTCAGTAAAAGAAAGAGAGAATTAGGTGCCTAGGGGCCTCTGAAGAAATCACGTTTTTGCAAAACATGCATTCAGTCAATTTTATGCTGCATTCTGCATTCCCTGATCTTTGATAATTCATGAGTGCTGAAAAGCAGAAAATTTCTACAATTCCATCTCTCTATACTCCAACCAAGAATAAACTATGGCTCTGTGTCCTGCTCTTGCTCAGAATTCAGACAGAGGCACTGCAGGAATTCTTACCAAGATGCTTAGGAAAGTGAAATCAGCACGAGTCCCCTCAGACTCAGAATAAAACAGTGCCTTGCCATGGTGCAATGAAGGGTTATGCTAAAGCTTTATGAATAGAGACTGGGTTGTAAAATGAAGGATGTGGTCAGTGTGAATAATATTGGTTTCCCTTCTTTTAAAAGGAACATTAGGATGATTAGGCACCTGAATTCTACACATTACAATGAATATTGAGATTCACCTTTTGTGCCTTCAGATACGTGCAAATGTGTAAATGTTAGGAATACTCAGTACATAAGATATATTTAAGTTTTGCCTAATGATATCTCTAATGTGTTTTCAAATGAATAAAGTATTTTATATCTTCCTCAGCTTATTTTCTACATTTATGTTATTGTTGGATGATTTAAGTTTCAGTTCCAATTGTGTTGTCTGAAAGGGTGCATGGGATGGTACCCAGCATTAGGCACTTGTTGGCTTTTTGTTTTGGCACCTTGTCAGCTGTACTGTGGCCTCTCCTCAGTCCCACTGCTGTTGCACTCACCGTGCTGAGTCAGGTCATGTCTCTGTGCACTGACTCTGCAGGTGTCCCCTGCTGCTGCAGGCACTGCTGCACCATACACGTATGACAAAAAATGGAAGGGCACAGATGAACCAGCTGCAGCTTGTCCAGGAGCCCTCTTTAGAGGTTTCAAGTTCACAATGTACTTAGGCTTCCATGAGAAAAATAACTGAAAAAATATTTTCATACACCTGACCTGCTAGAATTGGATGTTACATATTTTCCTTTTTAATTCTGAGGGATTAAACGTTGTTCTGAGATGTCTCACTTCCACAGATGTAGCCATGATCTGCCAAAATTTGAACACTTAAATTCAGCACGTATGTCCAAAAGCCTGACATACCTGGCTCGCAGCTTTAGCTTTCAGATCTTCATCTGGATCTACGCCAACTCTGTAAAAAAATCCCAGAAAACCAAACCTGAGGACATATGGTAATGATCTGATGTATATTAGACAGCTTTGAGTGTAAAAATGTTTCTGGTATCACTCATTTCCTACTAGGTGAGAAATGAGGAGAAGAGCTGGGAAAACATTAGGATCACTTTTTAAATTAAGGAACTTCTGAAGTTTCTAGAAAACTTAAGATGCCTTGTAACTGCCACTCCTAACACCTGATCCTGGCTCTCATCCATCTCTGGGGAGAGACAATCAAGCTGTTAACCTGTGCTAGGAAATCCTTAGTTGCTGACAGAAGAGCAGTGCTGGGGTACTGCAGTTGGTAGTGGAGGAGGGGATTACAGAGCTCCAGTGTTTCTTGACTGTGCTGCATTATGGATCTCTTGAAGCACTTGGAAAAGGCTTTACTTGGCACACCAGGTACAGGGAAGCAACCCAGAAGGGAGAGGAAACTTCAGTGAGTGATGTGCAAGACGATGGTAACCTGGGTGGCATTTTCCCATCCCATATGGATGGGAAAAAAATAAAGTTGGCTGTTTAAAGGGGTGTGGTGGAAGAAGTGACATCTTTTGATTATGGCTGATACTCAGAGTGGAGGAGAAATGCAATTGAAAAATGTTTTAAGTTGAACAACAGAAGCTTGTATGGAAAGCAGTGAGGGATGATAAATAATGCACCTTGTTATCACCCAAATCTGAAGTCCACCACTAAGGTGACCAACAACCCTCATATACCTCACAAGCTCCCACATAGTAGCAGATCCACCAAGCCAAATCAGAATTTACTGATAGAAAGAAAATGTAGTCTTTCACTAGATATTAATTTAAGGCCACTTTACTGGTTTTCTGATAGTCTTCATTTTTGAGTATCATTTTGCTTTTGGTGGTAAAAACATTGCATTTATATTTTAAAATAATATTTAATATTTACAATTACACACCTCAACATTCTTTCCTGTGAATGTTATGCATAAACTCTTATTGAATTGGAGACAATGACAGGAACTATATGCAAAGTAGATGCTTTTTATATGTAAATACCGAATGGGCGAAAAAAATTAAGACATTTCTTTCTATCATAACTCTAGAGCTTCAGCAAACCTGAATCCTTCAGGCATAAATATTTCCATCTTTTTATTAAAAATAACCATCCTGGTGGTGACTCAACAAAGAGACAGAATGAATAGCAATTCTCTCTTTTCTTTTCCTTTTTTTTTTTGTCCTCTCGGCCCTTAAATTGCAAGGAAAAGCTTCTGATGACACTAACTCTATTCATTAGTTTGGAATAAAGCAAGTAAGGTACTTCCATTTCATCAAAATTGAAACATTTACATATGAAAAGGAAAAGAATCATTACCCAGAGATTTAACCATCTCTTTCTGACAGTGGGTTTATCCTTGCCATGTGCAGAACAGAAGTGTCCGGGGCCTTATCTGTGCTTGGCCCTGTAAAACAGCGGTGGGAGACAGCCCCTTCCTGCAGAGGCTGCAGGGTAAGGACAGTGCTCGGAGTGAGGGCTGCAGCAGAGGCACAAATGTGAGTGCTGTGGTCCCAAACTCATAACCCAGGTCAGAATCAGAAAGAGAATCTGTTTCCTGAACACAGTCCTGGGCACTGTTTATTAGTCTGTGCTGATAGTTAGATACACCAGCATCCGCACCTGGCCAAGTTAACCCACCAGTGTACATCAGCTAGAGGACTGCAGAGTTCTGGAAGTAAAAATATCCAACATATTTACATGTGATAGGTGCAGCTGAAGGGCAGGGCTACAGCACAGGCTTCCCAACACTCTTCTTAATGAGCTTAACTTGACCCCACAAAAGGTCACTTCTGGGACAGAAGTAATTCAGTCTTCATGTGGTTCTCGCCTTACTGGAGCTGAGAAACCACCACTTCTGGCTGACTGTGTGTGTTGGAGTTGTGATGTCTTATTAGAGACTGAGCTAAGACAACAGAAAGTGTTTCACCCAGGACTCAAAGGGCTGTAATAGCAAATGGGAAAAGAGGGAGACCATGGGGAAGAGTTTCTGGCTGTGATATTGATTATTCAGTAGCAGGGATATAACTAATAGCTAATTCCACTGACAACAGAAATTCACTGGCATTGTAAATCCAAATTTTTTTTTCCCTGAGTTCCGCAGAATTTGTTGTGTACTGAAGCTTCTCTGCATCTATAATTTCTCATCCTTATAGCTACAGAGACAGCTAGACATTTTGCTTTGTTTATTTTGCAGACAATAGATTATTATAATGCGGCACAAATGAAGATTCTCACATGACATCCTAACAGGAGTATTACATTTAAAGCCAGAAAAAAACAACAATAAACAAGGAAATCAAACTTAGATTTTTCACATATGAAAAAGAAAAGAAGGCTCCTATGCCACATAAAGTCACAGAGCCTGAGCTGACACCTTGTTTGGTCTGTTCTTTGCCCTCATTTAAAATACATGGTCAGATGTAACCGCTGTTTTTCTCATGGAATGTTATCTCACTACTGGGAATTATTCTGGATAACACAACTTTACAAAGTGATTTAAAGTCCTGCGGGAAAAGAACCAAAATATTCTTTGTGTTGTGTGGGAGATTTCTTTAATGCATTAAAATAGCAATACAATTCCGTAATTTTATGAAGTATGAACTAAGCAAACTCAGTCCAGTCAGTTCTGAAACTGTGGCTAATTATTTCATATCCAAGCATAGGCTTGGGGGCCCAACATCAAGCCCCTGGCATTGAAAGTCATGGTCTTTTTTCTTTCTATCAACTTCTGTTGTCTTTTACTTCCTGTGGCCTCTCTTCTGTCTTTCTGTCCCACTTTCCCTGTCTGCTCTCCGTTCCTTGTTCATCTTCTAAATATTGAATGCTTTTATTTCTGCCTATTTTTTGCATCTTTTTATTCTATACCTTAAACATCAGGATTATTATTCTTCCATGACAACAAATGCAAAGACTTCTCAATCAGTTTTACACTGCAGTTAAGCTTACTTCATGTATTTAGATAAGCTTTAGTAATATCTCAGGTCCAAATGCTCTAGGTAGGAAGGAAATCAAAACCCTGATAGCATCTCTGTGTTGTCTTTTTTGGGTTTTTTTGGGTGGGGGATTGGGGTGTGGAAGGGCATGTGCTGTGGTGGATTTTTGTTTTTAAATAAGGACTGGATCAAAACCTGGATTCAGAGACTGCTTTGAGTTGCTATGCTCAAAATCTGGAAGGGAAGCTTTTGACTTCAGCCAGCCTTTAGCAATTAGGCCTAAGTATTGCTGGGAACTGTGCATTAATCTGCACAAGTACCCCTTGCAGTAGATGGGATTTAAATCCCTGTGTGCTATCAAGTGCATCATTTTTTTAGCAAGAGTCAGAATGCATTTGGTAATAAGAGAAGGAATTTGTCACTGAATACAAAGCAGTTGATAACATCTTTTCTTATGTGGTTTCAAATGAAATTGGATTGAAAGATAGCTCCCAAATTGCCAGGGGAACCAATAGTAAGAAATACACACCCAATCCCTAGGAATACTGAGTAGTAAATCACTATTCAGGCATTGTAAACTTTTAATTCCCTCACATCACCACAAAATCAACAGCGTAGGATAAAATCTCTGCTTTCTACAGTGAAGTCACAAAAAACCCATATAGACTCACATCTTCATAAGGATCTAGGCACACAGAGCAGAACTGTTGGTGTCTATACTTACAAGTGTGATTCTCAACCCTCCCTCACTTTAAGTGCTGGGAAATCTGCAAATAGAGACATTTCTCTGAAATCTGAATTCCAGTTACTGAAATTATCTTCTGGGCCTGCATAGGCTTTCTGTACTGGCACAGCAAAGCATGGCTCATGCAAGTTAAATCTTGCTTGCAGTCCTACCTAGTCTGGTTTGCAACTACCACAGACTCACACGGGTTAGCTGTGCTCCAGCTGAGGCAGCCAGGACTGCTTTTATTTGAAAACTTTCTTCTGAGAGCATGCAATTAATTCTATCTAGTTGAAGCCCCTAGAAAAATTGTTTATATCTGTATTATTTAATGCAACTAATGATTTATTGAACAAAAGATCAAGCCTGGGAAATAGAAATATCTCCTAATGCAAGTAGCAATCTTCCCCTGATCTAAGTGTAAGATGGTAAATGTGTACCTGATGGAATAGGACATCACTGAGCTGTCACATAAGGGCCAGGATTAGCCAAGTGTCTTCTACATCCTTTTCTACATCAGTGGGGAGACAAAGGCAGAGCAAGAGGTGAAAAGTCTGGCATCTCTGTCCATTTCTGGCCTCATACCACGAAATGGGGATAACAACACTTCCTTCACCCTATTGCTTGTCTGTTTTGTGTATTTAGCTTGTAAGTACGCATCCTTTGCTACGTTTGTACAAAATCTAGCACAGCTGTTTAGACCTCTAAGATTGCTGCTGTAAGTTAATTACTAACAACACTGGCTTCCTTGCTTGTCAAAGGTTTCACAGGAAGAACTCACCTTGTCAGTGCAATCACCTCAGCCTTCCCCTGGCTGTCTCACTGTAACTAAACTAGTCTTTAAGGCTCAGCTTACATCTCAAAAGCTACACATCCCAGGAAGGGTTTTCTGAGTAAGTGATTCAGATCCCAATTTTCCAAGGTGGCCATTAAACAGCATTTGCAACAGGAGTCTTGAATATTTTTGCATGGATCTCAAGCTTGTAGCTATCCATCATGAGCATATTGCATTCAGTACAGAATTATTAACTGTAAAGACTAGAAACATGAGCAAAATCAAAAAAAATTGTTTCATGATCTCTAATAAATCATTGTAATTGGAATTAAAAAACCTTCAGGATAAATAATGATTTCTCAGGACATTATTCTTGTCCATGTGGCAGTAAGTGTGATGTGTATTCCTAACAAACTGATACCTAAAATCTGCTTTTGCATCTAGATTGCTCTATTGCTGCTACATGCTGCTTTTTCTGTGAACTGGTGCTGTCAAAAACATCTGCTTTTTTATAGCACAGTATTTCATTGAAATAAACCCGTCTGGAATTATGGCATGAGTATAGATCTTCAAAGTTCAGCTCGAGCTGATTTTGTTAATAAATGAAAACACTTCAGTTTAAGTTTAAGGCAAGAGTAATCACTTGCATCTCACAGCAGAAAGAACAAATCAGTTTAATTTCATGCTGAGGAGGGTTAAAAGAAATTATCAGCTAAATGATGCTTCCTAAATGGTTATGACAGCTGTTTGTCATGTAGCTAATGCTTTCTATATGCAACATGCTGAAATGGAACAAAAAGTATAATTTTAAACTTGTCAAATCATGTAAGAGTATAAGGGATATAATTTGACTTTTGAACTTGGAATTTCATAAAAGTGGTAAGATAATTTTTTTTTTTTTTTAATCCCAAACATGTTTTGTATGGTCAAAGTCTCTGCACCATTTTTGGTGGACACATGGAGAACTACTTGGTTGCAGAATTGACAGTTAAATTAATACACCTGTATAAATGGTTTCCAAATAAAGGTGGGGTGAAATGCATGAAGATAATGGGTAAATGCAAATAGAAGATAAGGCTGAAGAAAGAACTGTAGTGCTCTATCAGAGATCCACAAAGTATAGTTCTTAGATGTGACCTTAAGTATCAAAAAGATTGTGAAGTTGAGGGTTATGTCACTGCATAAAATGTTACCATTTTCTTAAAGTTGTGCAGCTGTGTGAAGAAAATGCTGAAGTTTAAAAACAGATGATGACTTGCATTTACATTATGAATTTACTTGCAGAGCAGACAGAATGATAAACTGGATCTGTAGGGAGCTGATTCTCCATTCTGATAATCCTATCTTATCCTAATATTGGGGCACTAAAATAGTATGGCCACGTTGGAGTCACAAGGTACATCTGCAGGGCAGAATGCAATGTCAGATGTCTTACAGTCATGGGAGCAGGGTACTCCAGTGCTGCATCCTCAGCAGCAGTGATTGACATCCCTACAGTATTTCTGGCACACACAGTGGATTCTCAATGTTATTGTGCTGTGTGAATACACTTGTAGAGGAATCAGACCTCTTGCTTAAAAATATAAACCAAAGTTGAGTCAAATTAACATATTTTAACTTCTGTAGAATTTTTAGAAACAATCATTTGTAGTAGTATCAATGCACATGAATAGAAGTGAAAAAAAATCACCATGATAGTTGGCAGCAACCAAAATAACCAATTTTATTTGGGTTTTTTTTGGTTTATTAAATCACAAACTTCTGGTGACAATGTCAGAACTGGGGTGAGTTTTCCGGTTTAAGGAAAGATTATTGTAGAAGATTCTATGACATTCAGGTTTGTTACATCAAAGATCACCAAATCTAGCTGGATGGGAAGTACAAGTTGTATATTTATGTCCACAGACACAGTAATTACACAAATTACATTGAATTCCACGTCAAATTGCAAAAAGAGCAGCTACTGCCTGCCCCAAACCCACTCTGCCCAGTAACATGCTACTCACAGTGGGCTGAGGAGGTTTAACTCACAGCACAAGGCTTCAGGTCAGCTCAGCACTTCTTCATCTTCAGGCAGTGGCTGCAGGGAGTTTCTGTTTTGAAGTGAAATGCTGAAAAATGCAGGGCTTTACAAAAGTTCTACATCCTTGTGCCTATATGTACATGTGTCTTTAGGGATCCAAACTCACAGTAGTTTCCTGCCTCTGATACAAAGTGAATGCATGGGAAATTTGATTTCTGTGCTTTCTCTAGAACTGTTTTCTTGGATTTCACAAGAATTATACAACTAAATATATTCAGTATGTGATTCACAGACAACTAGCAAAACCCATGGGCCCTTGGCAGCAATGCTAAGCATCCTCTTGGGACATCAGTTGATCAACACTATTTTGCTTCTTTTACTTCCCCTTGCCTTCCCCCCCTCCCCTCCCTCCCTGCTTCTGAGTTTGATTTTCCTATTTATATATGCTTATATCATATGTTGTTCCTGTACATTTCACTGCACTGTGGTAGGTGATCCAGCTATCACCTTCTACTTTGGTGCTTATAGCTCGCTTTGCTGGTTAACAACTTAATTGCATGTTTTATTTTCCTAGTTCTGCCTTAGGGAAAAGGAAAAATCTGTCATAAAATGATATTTTTAGTAGTTCTTATTTAGATTAATAAACTTTCTGTTCTAAAGTATGTGGAAAATGCCACCATTTTCCTCTCTTTGTTTTATACCCTTATTTGGCAAACGTATCTCAGATGTAATTGCTTTTCTAGGAACGTGGCAATGTTCAGATCCCTCTGGCAGTTTGGCAAATCTTTGTTCTGTTCACCCCTCCTCAGTAAGGACAGGTCTGTGTGTCAGTGCTTGTATGTGAGCCATTCCACTCTCTCTGCACCAAAAGAGCAGGCTTTTAAAATCAATTCTTATCCTAAAATGCCCCACTGGTTTTTGAGCAGGCACTGAGTTCAGTGTGTGAGGGGAGGTTTCCCCAGGGCTCTCGGCACAGGTCTCACAGCTCCCAGCTGGGCAATGTCACTGGTGTCACTGACTGCACAGTCACACCAGCGCTGTGCCTTTCCAAAGACAGTCTCCCTGATACTTTTGCCAGCTTCTCAGCATTTCTGAGTTATACTGGGGCGTGGTGGTCATTTTAACTTTCCATTTATGATTGTTCTGGCATCACTCATCAGCCTGGGCTCCATTAGCATTAACTGGAGACCAGCACTCCCCGGCATTGCTGTCATTTGCTCACTGAAAGAAAGAGATGGTATTATGCAGCTCATTTATGTAAAACCTGAGATCTGTAGAAGAAGGTAAGCACTTTACTGCCTGCTTTTCAAGCATTTAGGTTGTGTCTATAATCTCTCTCTTGTTTTGAAGTGCAGGAAGGGCAGGAATTCCAGAACAGGGTTATAAGGAGGCGCGGCCACAGTGAGTTAATGCGCGCTGCCCCTCACAGTAACGCTGCACTTACGGGCAGGGAGGTGATTACTTGTAGGCAATCAGTCATAGATTTATGGGCAAGGGATGGGAAAGCTCGAAACAACTGTAATTCTCCTGCATTTTTATCTTTAATCATAGCTACAGAAAAAACCAAACCCCCAAACCCTCAGTAAATCTAAAATTCAGGATAACTGCTACCAGAAGACTTCTAAAAGGAAACTCTTGTGCTAACAGTAGATTATTTGATATCAAAATGTTATAAAATTATTAAAAATTTGCTTTGTTCAGATAGGAAAAATCTGTTCAGACTTAGTTGAGATGGAGACACCTCTAGGTAAAATGTGATTACAAGGGCCACAACACTCAGGAATACTGTGTTCCAATCAGAGAAACTGAAAAATAATAACACACGAAAAATAATGTGACCTGAATAATTTTATAAAACTGCAAGAGAAGTTCAGATATGAGTAGTGTGCATGGTAGCAGCTGAGATATGCAGGGCAATTATCACTTTCTCAGCAAGGTGTCATTTCGCAATTTAGTTTTCACCTGAGTTTTATATCTCAGATGAGAACTGGTACTCAGAGAATAAGAGAATCCCTAGACATCACATTATAGTATTGGTGCAGCATTGACTTTGAAGAAAGGATGGGATTGGGTCCCTTTTTTGGTAGTAATGACGTTATTTCTTTTGAGAGCCAACCCCATTAATCATGACAAAGGTGAGCTTTTGAGGTACTGAATCACAGCACAGCGTGGGAAGGTTGTCAGAGGTGACTATAATGCCTTCCCATCCAAAATCTTTACCACTTTGCAGGGTTAAAAAATCAGGGAGGGCAGATACATTTTGATTTCCATTACTTTAAGTCAAAGATTTTGTATTTTCACTAACACCTACTGGGACTGACCCCAGCCTACATGTGTCAAGGAGCTACTGGTGACAGCAAGTGCTTTTTTTGCTTTAACTTAAGATGTTGCAAATGGAGAGGTTTAGACACACGGATGCATCTGTGTATCACCTTTTCAATAAGAGGCGGTAAAGAAAACACAATATTCATCAGCCTCCATGTGCTTTAAGAATTTCATTATTACTACCATGCCTCTCCCCAAGCTGTGAGGAAGTCTACAGATCAAATGCCCTGTACACAATATTGGAAATGTATTAATAAAAAAATCCCTGGAACATTATTAAAAATATATTTTCAGTTAGTGCAAAAAGACAGAAACGCCACTGCATTACAAAAAGTATCATTTTTGCACAAAGTAAATAGCTCTAACTGCTACTTTTATGAGCTCCATAGAGATGACTAGAGCTTTCAAAAAAAAAAAAAAAAAGAGGAATTAGGCTGTTTTGTTGGTGTCTTACTTGGGCTACTAATAAACTTTGTCAGCTAGGAAAAATGAGAGCTGGTTTTACAGAAGATCTGCATGAGGAAAAGAAACTGCACACAGATGTATTTTGACAAAGTCCTACAGATGAGATTAGTCAATTTCTGGCTCAGAAATAACAGTGAATTATGACAGTGAATTATGTCAATGATTTTTAGAGCAGTAAAATATTTGTTCTCTGAATCACTTTAGGTGTCTGTTCCTTTATTTTCCTTGAACATAAACAGCAGAGTGTTGGAAAGAAGCCCAGGCCATGGTAGATGCATTATATTATTGCTAATGTGATTAACCCAACGTAAAACATTAAATCCTCCTGAGGCATTAGTCTAAATAAAGAGATGACCAACTCTAAGTTCCCTGGGCTCATGGCATGGGGAATAATATATCATGCACTTCATCTCCTGCACTGACATTTGAAATTTATCATCTGAAGCTGGTACTGGGAGCAATTGTGCACAGAGCCATTGTAAGGGAAGAGTAATGCTGGTCAAGCTTAATGGTTACAACCAAAACATGCTGAGCAAATGCCTCTGCCTTTACTGCTGAGGTCTGGTGCCATGAAACCTGTCACCTATCTGCCCATTTAGGCTACTCTTTTCACAAGAAGTTTGTAAATCAGCTGCATTATTTAAGATAATATTTAATTCCTGCTTTGAAATATGTTGACCTAAGTTTTGTCTGAAATGCTCAGAACAGCAGGGAATCATAGTAAGGACTTCTATGGATTGATTGACCCAAGGCTGTTCAAAGCAGGTTGAAGGTATATTCTCCTGTATTCCATATAAGATATGCTGCACTATTTTTTTAAATCAAAGATTAAATCAAAATGGCATTTCTGAATTCTCAACACCATGCAGCACAAGGGTGTGTAGAGCTGAGGCCACTCTGCTCATAGGCAGAGATGCTGCAGTGCAAAATCTGAGTAAGCACTGATGGGATCTTCCTGTGTTTCCTTATCTAGGAAAAGGGGCTCAGACTCAGGAAAATGTTAGGTACTTAAACAGAAGAGTTTTGCCTAAATTTTCATTGTCTGATGTGCACAGTGCCAATAATTATTACCCTTTCTTTTAAATGGCAGAATAACACCTGTGCACATTTGTGTCAAAACACTTTAAAGCCACTTTAAATACAGCAGGATGAACAGTAGTGTCTTTTCTGAAGGCAATGTTCTAAGACACTGCTTACTGGAAAATGTAACTTTTCATTTCTCTTCCACCACTTTGTTTCTCAGCAGCATGAAATAAAATAATGACTCAAAGACACCCATTTATTTAATTTTTTTACTATACCATTTAAAACCCCAAACCTACCTGGATTATATCCTCCTGATATAGCAAATATCAATTAATGCATAATAGTCTTTTTGACAGAGTGACCATAGAAGGGCTGGAAAAGTGTGCTTCTCTTTATCTAGTGTTTATGCTGTTCCATGTTGTTTTTATTTCAGGAGTTGTTCAGATAATTGCAGCATTTAGTTTGGACAGTGCAAATTTCTGTTGATTTTAAATTTGTTTTTGCTCTATAATCCTTCCTTAAGAAACTTGGCCGTCCTTACCAGTTTCAAGCAATACATTTAGATCTTTTGTGACTGTTTCAAATAATATTTAGGCCATTCATACAAAAAAATACTGTATCTACAATAGATACTGATCTATTTATGATCTACGCATTTGCACGGTTTGCAATGTGAGGCAATGCAAAGCTATTACTGACATAAACGTGCATGTGTGCATGTGCACAGACAACCTCCGACCCCTTGGGCTGCAGAGGTTTCAGAGAAAAAAAAATATTTTCTGGTGCAGCTGGCAAATTTGGACCAGATGTCATCCAAAATTGTCAGACCTGCCAGTGGCCATGGAGCAGCACATGTGGCTTTGGGACAGTGTTGTTCATGGGGAGTTTGTTTCCTTTCCAGTTTGCAGCTGACTTTTACCTGTACAACACCACCAATGAAGAGAGACAACTGCAAGTTAGTTGCTGTGTTTATTAAGAACTGTAGGAAATGGCCTTATTTCACAGTGTGCAGAGGCCCTTGCAGAGTTCAGAAAGTACACTAAATACAAATGCTAGGCTTGGGGTTGTTTTGAATAGTTTTACTCATGCTTTTGTTGAATTGTTTTTACTCATATTTCTAAATATGTATCACTTGGGAAAAGTTCATTTATTTGGAAAGAATAAGAGCTTAAATGGAACGTAAATGATCAGAAGCTCAGGTCTGGTGCCCTAGCAGACAGACATGAAATTCAACTTGCATATGTGTATTTGTATTGTGTTACACTGTACTCAGGAGAATTGAGGAAATATCAGGCATTTGTTTTACATTTGAGCATTCTTATTCTGGCGAAGCAAAGGTTTCAGAAGTCAATGTTGGCTTTTTCCTTTTGCATCAGCAACTCAACTGTGGCTGCAAACCTCTCGATTCTGCTAATTCTGTTGATTTCAAGTAAAAAAATTCCTAATTTTCTTTTGGTAATGAACCAAATTGGCAGTTTTGCCTTGTTTGCTGGGGGCTCTCTCATAAACAAGTGCTGTTTTGAGATTTTTTTATACTGCTTGCACCAGTCCTTGCAAGCTTTTCATGAGCACCCAGGAGGAGGGTTAATCACCCCTTTGCTGAATAGTATTTATTATTTGGGAAGCACTGGTAAAACACTTGCATTTTAATTAGATAAAGTCGCTCTTTTCACAACTGCATTGGAAGACACTTTTCAAAGTTTCTAGTGTTTGGGTTTTTTAGTTAAATTTTATTTCGTCTTCTCTCTATATCCATATACAGCTTGAGCAATAATCCTGAAGCGCCCAGTTGGGGTTTACCATGAGTGCAGGGAAAAAGGGGTGCTGGCAGGATGAGATAGGGAGTGTGCTATAGAGTTTCATCGTTTTATTTAAGCTTCTTTTCTTGCTTTGTAGTGTGTTGGGAGGTGTTTGCTGCATCATAGTTTAGAAAAGGACTCCATTCCCATTGCCTTCTTGTAAAAATAAGAACAAACTACTCTATGTAGCAATTATGAGCCAACATCTGAGTTCTAGCTCTGATTACAAGGAAAGAAATAGCTTGCATGAGATTAAGAAGAGACAAAGTGAGAAAGTAGAGTGAGAAATGGCCTTGATCAGGGATTCTGAAAGCATAGTATACTTGTGCCTACAGGCCAAGAAAATAAATGAATGTCATGATGACAGCCTGCACCAGCTAAGGATCTGTCGCCATTTCTCCACTGCCACTCAGCTTCCCTGGGGCCCCAAGTACTTCTCTGTGGCCAGTGACTTCAGGCAATGTGATATTTTTGTCAGTGTATTCATAAATATGTGATACTTTGGTATTGGCTTCAGGTTCCTACCTTACTGAGCAGAGCCAGTAAACTTTAGAGCTGAAAGGCAAGTCTAATGCCTAAAACTCCCTATAGATTAACAGAATCATTTAGGTTGTAAAAGACCTTTAAGATTGTTGAGTTCAACCATTACCCCAGCACTGCCAAGCCCACAACTAAAGCATTTGATCTGGAAAGGCAAGAGCCTTCTTCCCTTCTTTTGTGAAACTATGAAAAGACTAATTAATTTTACTTTTTAAAATGTAGTGTTACTCCTTTCTGGGACATACAACTTGAGATATTTGTAATCAATTGTATCCATTTTTGCTTAATCTAATTTAGGAAATTTATTTCTAATTCTGGTTTTCAGTGTAAGTGATAGGAAAGTGGTACACCTCCATTACAACTTAGATTTCAAAGTCATAAGGCAATACAAAGAAATGCTCTGACAGAGGATTCAATGTCTCTTTTCCCAGTATTGCATTGAGCATAAATAAGAAAGTACATTGGCTGCAGACTGTCTTTTGGAATTATGTTGAGCCAATAGAATTCAAATTCTAGTATATGTATATGTAAGGGTTACTAGATGAGAAAGCACGTGAGCAGTCTTCTTCTGTAGATACTGAATAAGGTACTGGAAGAGCTAGGTTCTGAACTTTACTCTGCAGAAGATGACGGTATTTTAGTTGGTAACTCATTTTAAATGGAACAGAAAGACTCGCTTGGACAGTAGTTGGCACCTCCTTAGTGAACCTATTAGCCACCAGTCTACAAAATTTTATCTAATTTTCTGATGCATTAAAATCATTTTCTAACTCCTCTGTTTTCCTCACCTCATGATGCATATGCATCCACATGCAGAATTGGCCGGGTTTGGGCTAGAATTCTTCCAGAAGGGTGGAAGAAATTGAACAAGGCAGAGGCAGCAAACCATCAAACCCACGCAGGCAAGAGGGAGAGCAGGGCTGCTGCTGCTGTGTCTAGATGGGAAACAGGCTGCCACGGCATTTGTAGGGATCCTTTGGGGTGGAGATAAGGACAGCTCAGGGGCTCATTAAAGACTCAGATCAATATGCAGGCAGACTCCCTGAACCTCCACTGTAATTTCTGACCAGGCTTAGTGCTCATGAATAAGTAAATAGCAAAGACAACTGGGTAGTTCCAAGGTTACCCTACACAACACTTTATCTACTTGTAAGATTAGATCAGCAAAGCTGATGTGGTTGTTTAGAATTCCTGTTTGGGTATTTTACATAAACAGCACTTATATATAAACTTTTGTACAAACATTTTTTCTGTATATTTATTTGAAAAGAAAATATTTTGGATTTATAAAACCAGGATTTCATCTATGCTTTCAAGATTCCCTTTATATATTATTTATCACTATAACAAAATGGTGTATCTATTTGAAGAAGTAAAAAATGCAAAAGCAGAATATACTTTTAAGGGTATTGAAATCAAGTACTTCTTCCTGAGATAAGAGGTAATTTCCTCATGCAAAGCTCATCAATGTACTGACCATCCAGTCACTGTTGGGCTGTTTCTGATAACTCACTATACAAAAGTCTATTACACTGTAATTATCTGTTTATTAAAAGCTAAAAGCCCAGGCTGCCATACAGAGCCTCAATTACTTAATATCTGCTTTAATTAACTTTTCACATTCAACTAATTCTGGAACAATTTGACAGGCTTGTTATCAAGCATGCCAGACCTGTCCTTCCACTCTGCATTTTAAAGAAGAACATAAAGTTCAGAATTTCCAGAGGAATGTTTCCTGAGAACTGCAAGTTTGATGAAAGTTCAAGTCACAGTTCTCTTCTGTCACAAAGTTCTTCTGCAAACCCAGATGTACCCAGTAATGTTTTCACTTTTTAGGTTCACCGTTGTTTAGTTAGAATATTTATGTCACAGTCCATATGTTGCATAAGATCCTTAGGGCCTGTAAGACCCCAAATCTTCCCAGTTAGCACCTTTATTCTTGCTGGAAGACACAAGGTATGTTTTGGGGTTTTTTCTTCATGAAGAATTTAAAAATTGAATGAAATGTTTTTGCACTTTGTGGACTATTTGATAGCAGGAAGGAAAACCACAAAAAAGCTTAAAATCCCTAGAAAGTTTAAAAAAGTTTGGGTTTTTTAATACTGAAATGATATTTTAAGTCATGTGGAAAATTTTATCCCTTCTAAATGAAACATTCATTTCATATTTTCTTGGTGAAAGGATTCTAGTTTTCTTAGTCAAGCAAAACAGGAGAAGGATGAATGTACCCAGTCTGGAAATTATGCAAACTAAGAAATGTGAAAATCATTAATTCCATGTCCTTCTGTTTTTTAGTCCAGCTGACAGTATCACACAGTTCTTAAAATATGCAAGTGAGTTTTGAGAGCACTAATTTTGAAGAAAGCAACAGTTTCTGAACAATAATAGAAAGAATTAAGCAGTACCTCGTTCAATACTTACAGACCACGAATATAAGATTCATCTTAGTAAATGTGATCCCTATTTTTTCTAGAGTCCGGTTTGATACCACATATTTATCTCAAACTTTTTTTCTGTACCTTTTGCTTGTCTTCAAGTGACACAGTTTTGGCATATGCTTGGAATAAACTTGATTATGCTTGCTCCAATTTAATTCTGATAGAATAGTTAGAGCTCCAGATTAATTTGGGATATTTTGGTAGAAATGAATAAATCATCAGTCTCATTCCAAAGTTAATTAAGATGTTCCCTAGCGCTATTTCCAGATAGGTTTGTTTGATTCTCTACTTGTAACCTGAAGAACTTCGTAATGTTGACTACTGCATAGCAGTTACCTTTTGTATGACAAGGAGAAAAGTCTTAATGGGAGGAAAAAATTATTGCATTGGATGGAAGAAAACTTTTTTAGCATACTCAGACATATCAAAGCAATAGCATTTTAAAATAGGACAAACGAAATAGTTTAATTGACACAAATCCATCTGGATGGATTTTATTCCAAATTATAGATTTATTTATAGTTTTCTGGAACTATTCAGGGTGTTTGGCCTGTGGAAAGTTCATCTTACCATTTGTTGCTACTAAACTGAAAGGCATTAATCTTTTATTGTTGTGTAATTTTCCTTCTCTCCTGTACCAAATATTCTAGCAATAAAAGGATATCTTTCTTTTTCTCTTTTGAATAGCCATGTGGAGCTAGAAATACAAGCTGTGTGAGGTGGGATTTGTCTGCCCTGTCAGGAGACTGTGCTCAGAATGAGACCTCTCTGCTCAATAAAGACCAACAGAGTTGATAGCTGGAGTCATGGTCAAGTCGTGTACGAGTCACAATTGCAATCCAAAATCTATTCAACATCTGCCCTGGACTACCTTCACAGCTGCAGTCAGAAAGCCCAAGTCCTCTGTATTTCAGTCTTTTATTTTGTTATCAAGCACAAATGTTTATATGTATAGTGCCATTCAGGCAAAATGCTGTGATGAATAACTGTGAGAGATCAAATGCACACCTTATCTTTGCAGAGAAGTACCTTGCAAATAAATGACAAGCATTTCAGGAGATCACTGAGATTCATTACCTGGATGATTTCTCATTTTCAGATAGAAATGAAAGGAAATTATCCAATTTCTTTTTTTTTATAATAACATCCAATACATTTAATGTCCAATTTTATAGTGCTTCTTGATTTATAGCATTTCCCAGGCTAATCATGCTCTAGCTACCATTACAAAAGCAGCTATAATCTTAACCCTTTCAGCATGGGTGTTCCCCAAGAAATGTTTTCTTGCTCAAAGATAATTTCATGTGTGATGTTGAACGCCTCTGGGTTTGAAGCAGAATGCCTTTCTAACATGACCTCAGTCAGGAACTCCAGATCATTTGCTATTTCTTCTAATTACTACATACAAATGAAGTGCTTACATACCCACAAATCCAAAACTGGTGGCAAAAGCCACCAACCAAAGAAAAAAGTATCACATCTAGCAATATTTTTGTATTAAAAAAAGATCCTTGACTCGGTTCTAACCCAGTATTTTAGTCTGTGCTACTAGAGGGGATCAAGGGGAACAAAGTGATAAACCAGAATCTGGTCTTCTCCTCTCTGTGACCCAAGTCACAAGTAATGAATATATTACCATGCAAGTTACTCAAATGCTGAATGACAATTATCTCTTGGCTAAACTTGAAATCGCTGATAGTTATTTATAGCGGCTCTGTGTCCTATAGCTGAAGTCAAAACTCCGCCTTTTCCACTGGATGCCACTGGAACTGGTCCAGGATCAACTGCCTTTTCCTGGACCAGTTATTCCCCACCCTGCTGAGTAGGTGAGTTGCTGCGTAGACAGAGAGTGACTGGCAGCCATGCAGTTTCCTAAGTGAATCACAAATTACTGTTTTTCTGTTGTACCCTGGATATTGCGTGTGAACAGTGATGGAGCTCATCAGCAAAACAATGCGTCTTGAAGATAATGCTCCTTCAATAACTCTGGGACAGCATTTCCTCTGAGCCTTTGTTTTGGGCTGTCCATGATCACACAAAACCTTCCTTGTTAGTTTAATTTTACTTGAATAATTTTCAAGGTGTTCACAATTGTGAAGAACTGCAATGTAGATTCTGTGACCTGAGAGTCTGCACATTGATTAGTAATATCCGAATGCTGAGGGGAGCCTGGGGGTCAGCAACGTTTTCTCTGGTATATGCCATTAGTGGTAATGCAGGATTATTCAAACTATCATCAGTATAAAAGAAACCAGGCAGAAGGCTGTCCTGTAGATGTTCACAGGAGCAGATAGCCCTTGGCCAGCTAAGGACAGTGCATTAAAAATAGTTGTAGCATTTATGGTTAGACCTGTTACATTAAATTACAGCTGTTTCTGGATTTCAGAGGGTTTTTTTGGATTAAATGCTTTTCTGGGCAAAGACAGTGTGATCTCTCTTGAAAGTGTGTCTGGGTAAAAAAAACCTCAGCAGGCTGAAGAGACTTGGCTGAAATTGGCCTCTCAAGAGGAGTGTTGTAGTGTGATTTAAATACATACTGTACCATGGCTAAAGAGCAATATGACCCTGCAAATCAGATCAAACTTTGTTTATTGGAGCTATATTTGTTACTGAGAGGGAACACCAGTTAGCCTGATTATGACTGCTCTAAACACAAAATAATAACAAAAGTGCACAGAAAATATCCCGCCTTTAATTGCACTCTTCATCTCTAGGTTGTGGTCACTCACAAATTACAGTTGAAGATTCTGTTTTCAACAGTAAATAACAGATGTTTCACTTCAGCTAAACTGTTTTCCAGGACTCTAGAGCAAATATGACCCAAAGGAATATGGTTATAGAAGAGAGAACCTGCCAAGGCCAGGAAAAAACATTTAGCTAAACCTTCTTTTCTAAACTGACTTTCCTTCTTGACAAATGATTACAGGAAAATGTGTTCAAAGGAATACAAGCAAAACAATTAACAAGGTTCATAATAATTTCAAGGTATTGAATTATGGATCATCTGAAGATATGTACACACACTCTTGGCTTTGGTACATTCAGAGTGTCTCATGGACTAGCCATGTTTCAGGAAGCATAATCCTTGTGTGCCCATGTGAGGAGGAAATGAATGTCAAGATGTGTTTCCTTAATTTAGGAATAAATGAGAAGCACTAGAGATCAAACTCTAGTTTGACTCTAGTTCATAAGGAATGGCTGTAAGGAGATGCACTCTCATGCTCTTCTCCATGAGCAGAGCAGCACTCAGTGATGCAGCACGATATTCTGATGAGGCTTCTCTTAACCAGGCAACAGGATCATTCCTCCTCGCCTTGGCTGACTGCAGCCTCATTGTCCAGATCACCCTTCAGAAGACCATTCTGTCCAGTGCCTTCTGCAGCACCCCTTTGAACACAGCTGAGCACAGGCAATGCCACTTTAGGTTTGGGAATAATGAAAAGAATATTTTTGTTACTGAAGCAGTAGTGCTATAATCCTGGCCAAGATCATGTTGTTACTGTGGTTGCTTTGCCATAAAGTTCTGTCTTTCAGCAGTCTATAATTAGTTGTTAAAGGGCTGAGATAAACACAGAATCATATTCTACTAGTCAGGTTTTTGGGTTTTTTTGTAGTGGACAGCTATAGTCATACACAGTCAAGGCACAGCATTTCATCCCACTACATCCCTAATGAGCCATTCTGGTAAATGTATGCACTGCCTTAGCCTTTGATGTTGAAACAAACTATTGGATACTGAAGAATCCAAAATGTTGACTGCTTCTGCCAAGTGAGACACTTTTGCTGAGAATGTGAGTTTGGTCAGCCTTGTCATCCCCCAAAAATGTAGTATGCCATGCCTCAGTATTTAGAGAAAGCTGGATGTTTGGAATTGAAGTTTTAGGTGAACTAGAAATGGTGTGATTTTAAGGGCAGCCAGGCACACAGACAGCTCTTTTCCAAAATACATTTATCAACAGCAATGGCCAGATAGGCACAGTAGTAAAAGCTACTATTCAATGTTGCTTAGTATTTATTTAGAATATGGAATAAAATTCTTCCTATTAACTGAAGAACCACTGCAAAGAGATGCACAAAGAGTCTGGAAATCCCTTGATAAACATTTACACAGAAGGTGACAATAAACAAACAAGACCTAATACCTATCACAATGCTTTTATAGGACATGTTTTATTAACAGCTTTGAATTTTTGCTCTGCCTGTCAGGAGAATCCTTTATCCTCAAACCTCTCAGTGCAGATTTACTGTAAAACGTAGCTCTCTATTTTTAATCAGAGTATGGGGTATGAAGGGAATCATATATCCAAAAGCATTAGCAAGTAATGCTCAACATCTCTGAAGGTACATTTATTGAATAGCTCAATTTGACTGTGAACTTAAATGGCTATCTCTGTTTTGGTGTTGATGTATTATGAAATTATTCTCACATGCTGATCCAGGTTTATTCATTGTTTGCCAAGAAGTGAATATTGTAGTCCTTTCGCATGGGGAGTAAAAGCAATTTTTTTTCTTATTACAACTCTCAGATAAGTCAAAAGACAATGTATTATTTAGGAACATGGTGCAGGCAGTTCTGCTCTCAGCATGGCAGCTGATAATGCTGTAAACACCGTGCACGTGCCTCTGGGCTGGGAAGTGCCAAGTTACTGCACCAGACAACTGGGAACTGTTAAATACAACCTCACTTTCAGACAGAGAACACTCAACACTTCCTGAAATCAGAGTTTCAGGTGTTTATAAAGGAGACAGCTAAAATAAATAAGACAAAAGTCTATGTTTCATTCTTTTAAAACAAAGTTAAGAAATATTCAGTCTTTGCCAAGAATGTTAAGACTCATTTTGAGGGCTGCTGTGTATGAGTAAATGCAGTAGTAAAATGAGAATTAATGATATGGATTTCTTTTAAAACTGTATTTTGACATATTGACACATTTAGACATAAATTATGTCATTAGCAGGTCATATTTCTAAGGCTTTAAGAATTTTTCTTAGATTCAAGATACAGTTTAACTAGGAATATATGTTTTAATATAATTCATTTGTTAAATAAAGGGAACAAGAATTCTTATTAATAAGCTCAGTGAATTCCTGGGATCCATTTAAGCTTTTTTTCACAAAAGCTCTTGGCTGGTTTCTTGTGACAGAGCTGATTGATGTTGCTGCATTAAATAGGAGATGGAAGCTAAGCCTTTCTCGGTAGCACATGGTTAATTTCGACAGCGTATCTTACTATATGTTTTAGCAACAATTTGCAAGTGTTGTATAAGCCATACATATTCCTGGAATAAATCAATTGGTAATTATTGCTGAGGATACATCCTAATCTTTTCTGTAAAAATAGAGTGTCAGATTATATTTACATTATGTTAAATTTTAACTGAAAAAGAAAAGTGTGGATCTTATTAAGATCTTAAGATGTTATTGCAGTGAGGAGAGGGGAAAAATTATGGTAATTCCAGTTATTATGGAGACAACAGTTGATTTTTTCAGAAGTTTCATTCTTACTCTTATTTTAAAATGGTAATTTTTCTATTCCCTTATACACCAAGAGCCTGGTCACTGTTATGAGAACTTCACAATGTAAATTATGGAGAGTGCAATAAATAATTGAAATGTGGTATAATATGTGGGCAATAACATACAGCAAGAAGGCTGTGCAGATCTGAGTACTGTCTTCTGCCCTAACAGTGTAATGCATTATGGCAGAGCAAATGGCAAATATATCGGTGTGAATTCTTTCTGATTTATGTTATTTGTACGTATCTTGAACGGAATGGATTTATTTATGTTTTAAATCCAAACTGTGGGTAAGTGTGTCTGTACCATATGAACTCAACAATGCAGTGCTAGGATAAGACTGAGTTGATCAACCTTGAGGAGTTTAGAGTTGCATTTGATAGGAACTGAAGCCTGTTTCACAGAGGGAGAGGAAACACAAAACAGTGCATGTGAATAAGATTTAATCCATCCAAATAGATTCAGAAATCACATACTCCTCTCTATTAGCCTCTGAATGCCTCAGTTCAATTAAATACCTTATCTGCTGGATAATCATTTCATGATGAAAAATTGGCAAAAAAAAAGCACGTTGCTTGGGACTGTTATTTGCTTGATCATGCTGCTGGTTTTGACCATTCTCTCCTGAGAAGGTTTACCCATACAGCAACTTGCAGTTTATGTAGGGAAAGCCAGTGTAGACACTGTGACCATTCATATATTTCTAGTTTCCCATAAGCACTTTATTTTGATAAGGTGGAAAACTTTAGGTTAACTGAGCTAGCACTGTGCTTTGGATGTGATCAATAGTGATAGGTCTGGTTCCCTGGAGCACTGGGGAATCACACAGAAGTGTTCCCAACTGCCCTGGGAAGGAGCCTGAGGCACTCTCATATCAGCTGATCAGAGGGGCTGCTGTGACACCAGCCCCCTCTTCTGTGCTCATAGCCATGGTTGCAGCATTTCCTGGCTTCACCCCTTTTTCTGTAATGCATGACACATAAACCCATTCCAATAAATCTCTTCAGAGACAATCACATCATCTTTGTACTGGTAATGCAGTTTCCCTTGGCTTTGTTAGCTGAACCCTCCAAACTAGCTTGAAAAATACCATCTTTTTCTTCTAAAGAATCATGGGGAAATATGCAGCTCAAAACTGCTGTTCAGGCACAGGTGCCAGCATGCTGTGGGACTACACCAAGCAAGCTGGTGTCATTTGCCACAGCTCCATAACTTTCCTCAGCAGACTCATCTGCCAGAATCCACACAAGTGCCAATTGTCACGAACTACCAGCACCTTTAAATACAATTTTTTAGCGAAATTACCTAAGACCAAAAAGACAAATGCTGGTAGCAAAGGAAAAAATTCCACACCAATGTGTAATAAATTATAAAGACAATTAAATATGTTCACTAGAAGGAGAAATCAGAGCCTCAAGATGTATTTGTAACTAAAGATGTCTATTTAAAATTTTATCTCAATTTGACCTCCTCCATAATTCATGAAGATGTATGTTCCAATGTCAAGAAATTAAGCGGAAATTATGAACCTAATAGCTTTATAGTAAGAAAATCTATATCCTAATTACAAACCCAATTTATTTTATTGCTAAAAATATCTGGCAGATCTGAGGGGATTCAGAGGAAATCCTCAGAGACGAGCATTTCAAATCAATAATGATTGTCTACTTTCAGTGTCTTTGGTGAAATCTAGTGTACAAGAGGCTAGAGAAAGAAGCCCATGCATTAAACAGAATAAACAGTTAATATGAGGGTCAGCCCCTCACTTGTGGCCTTGCGAGGGCTTTGCACCTCTGGGTAGCACTGAGTAGCAGAAGAAATGCCACTGCATCCAATTCAACTGCTTGTTAGTGAAAGCACTTCACAATCTTCATTTAAAAATTCCCTAGAGAGCTAAACTGTGAGGGGCACCTAGTGACCCTAGCTCTTAGAATGCACATTGACTACTGCCCACAACCTTTCTCCCTGTCTGTATCCTCAGCATTATTCCTTATCTCCTTTTATAGAAACCCAGACTGATTTGCTCCCCAAATCTAAAGAGAAAGCTCTTCCTCCCCCACGTTTCCATTGCCACATAGAAAAACTCCTGCTGACTGACAGTGAAAAAGTGGCAAATCTCAGAAAGATGACTGATAGTGCCAGTGTGTATCCAAACTGTAATGGCCTTGACTGACATTATGGGACATAAGACATGTCATGAAGAAGAACCAAACTGCCACAGAAATAGAAAATCTCCACTCTGTACATGGATGCCTGCATTTTATGTTTATCCAGTACACTTGTATGCTAGTCCTTATTTTGTCTGCAAGTTTTATCTATGCTCTTTGTAAAAGCCCCAATTTGGTTATGTTCAGCTGCTATTTTGTAGCAGGAGTCTGACTTGAAGGCTTGTAATCAGACATCATTTTGTAAAGAAGGAAAACATATCCTATATATAGAATGAATGATAAGGAATTGCAGGCATATCTCAAGACTGAGGTTTTCTGTGGTGATCTTGAAAATCACAGCACGGAGTTCTGAATGGATTGTGAAGTAACCAGAATCAATAACCAGCATGAGTACACTCCTTATTAAAAGTTGGGCTTCAAAAAAGCACACTTAGAAGGACACTGAATTTAAATTAGATCCTTTTTACTCCAGTTTTCTGTTTCTTTCTCTCTTGTCATTTAACCTCCTTTGTCATTCATTGCTCTCTGTGAAAACAAGTGACTAAGTGGTAATTTAAAAAACAGTATAGTGAAGAAGGATATATATAACAACGTGTAATAAATTAATTCCTGATTAAGGCAGCAGTGGAGGAAGAATTTTCCAGCATATTCTCATTATAATCAGAAATATATGATTTATTACATGATTGTATAATAACTACAGATTTAAGGAAGAGGGCAAAATCTGCCTGTATAGCTCTTTCTTCAGCAGCAAGGAGGACACTATTAAGATGTATTCATGGTGTTTAAAAGGAGCAGTAGTGAAACAAACTCTTAGGAAACAAGGATGTGTCTGACCTGTCTAAACCCACAACAAACTAAGGAAGAACCTGTTCCTTGTGGTCTGGAGCCTCTAAGAGGCACATGAGCACTTCCTTTGTGTGTGTTAAAGCCCATAAAAGTGCATATATAAGCATTAGAAAGCTGTGAGGATGCAGTGCTTGTTCCCTTCCACTCTGCTGGCTGATGCTGTGCAGGCAGTACTGACCTGATCTGCAGGCAGGCGAGCATTGGGGTTGTGCCCCCCCCAAGCACCCAGACCGTGAAGAACACGACCAGCAGGGCTGAGCTGAACATCATCTGCTTGGGCTGCGAGGCTGTGTCCCGAATGGCCAGCGCAAACGCGATCGCGCCTCGTAAACCTGAAACGCCACAAGGATGCTGAACTTAGGGAGATGGAGAAACAGAATTTTCATCTTTTCAGCTCAAACGCAGTTCCAAGGACAGAGGAAATTTTCAGATCATAATCCTGCTTATAAAATACTGAATTATGCTAACTGAAAGGGTGGGATTTAATGCAGCAAATTTGGAAAAGGGAGCAATGAAAGTACTCTCATATTCACGTAATAATCACACTTTTGCTGTACAGCCATTGAATTTTGTCTTGAATAATTGCAAATTAAGTAGTAATCTGAACTTCATGCAGGTTTAAAAATAAATCTATATTCTGTGTTAAGTGGAACTTCTCATGAAGTCAGGAGCAAGTGAAAAAGAGGATTAAAATTTGTACCCAAATATGCTACTGATTTCTTCCTCGATAAGAAAGAATATATTCCTTTAAAATAATTTAATTTTTAAATTTAAATTAAAATAATTTAATTTTTTTAGATCTTTAAGACTAGTCAGAAAAAACATGACTTAAAAACAATGAATACTTTTTCAAAGATGATTTGAAATATCTAAAAGGGAATGCAGAATAATTTAATGTACTTGAAACATTATAATAGTTGTAGAATTATATACCCACAGAGACTGAATAAACAAGAAATTACAAGGGTGGTGAAAAAAGCTAAATGAGTTTTTTTAAAAAAAGCCCCATAGGTAGTAATAAGGTGACTAAATAGGTCTTGACAGAATGCCATGTTTAAAAATTGAGGAGAAAAAGCCTGCTAGTGCCTGCAGCCCTCAGGAGGCATAATACAAATAATACTCTATTTTTTCCACTGCCTTTCATTTATCTATCTAAATGTACTTTATAGTTTTCCAAAATATTTCACAAAATAAGTGTGGAGACCAAAGTCATTATGTGTATACAATACACCCTGAGTCCAAAAAGTACTTTGCAAAGTATTGAGAGATTAAATCTAGTAATCAAACCTCTTGTAAGGCACTGATGACATATGCAGAATCATTTAATAAACTGCTAAATGCAGCTATTTTTGGCCTAGAATTCCAAAGCTCTTCAAGACTACATAGCTAGAATGTGAATTATTTGGTATAGAAGCTGGGCTTCCAATTATTTGGTATAGAAGTTTATCCAGGGAACAGCACAAAGCCATTTGCTCAAGGAAGAAGCAGACTAGAGTTGCACTATCTGAAAATACTCAGTGGCAGCAGGTTCAAAACCCTGCAGGTAGACACTGGGCTTGTCCTTGGCTTTGCTTTTGTGTAAAAGAAATCTCTGAGGATGCAGATGCTCTATTATTTTCTAACAGGGACAGAATATCATCTCATTTTAAACATGTATCTGAGGAGGGAATGGTCTTTATTTCAGTGGTTATAGTGGTAATCTGGACTAACTGCTTCTTCAGTTTAGAAAAATAGTGAGTGACTTCTCTGCATTTTTCATTTAGAAAAGGCTCAATATGGTCTATAACAGAGAATTCAGTTTCAATTAAAGACATGTCAAAAGTAAAATAAATAATCAAACTGAACAACTAAAGGAGTGGGAAGCATCCTTAAAATGTAAAGACTCAATGAGAAGCAAGGAACACTAATATATATATATACATCTCAATCTCAAAATACTTTCCTGGTAATAATACAAATGAAGGAAGGGAATTTTAACAGCCTCAGAAAATACTGAGATACTGAAATGGACTGAAGTTAAGGAAGATAAAATTTTCTGTAAAAGTTCAGGGAAAGATGGCACCAAAGCCCAGTGGAATGATTGGATGCAGTGGATGCTGGTACCTCTGCTATGCAGAAGGACCAACTCTGATGAACCATTAGCTGAGATTCGCTCCCCTCATCGTTCACAGGTGCACTGATGGCAGCTCCACATCTCTGTTAATCCATTCATCCTTGGGCTGAATCCCAGATGCCCTAACAGATTCTTTTTTTTTTTTTGAGCCAGCCATTATGGATTAATCTTTAAGCAATATTGTTCAATGTCCCAGAGCTTTCAAAGCAGTTAAGCTCCAGAGTCCCCCAGAAGAGAACCCGTGTGCCCTGTAGGGCTGTAGCCATCCTTTGCCCGCACTCCACACAAACACCTCTCCAAACCCAGCCCTCTGAGGAGCCTGTGAGGGCTGGAGTGTTTGTTGTTGGTGTGAAAAGAATCTGCCATGAAAAAGTGAGTAGGTCTGGTGTTTTGCTTTCAGCTGTAGTTTTCTGCTCTTTTCTTCCTTGTTTTCTTTTCTATTGAGCTGATTTCTTCACATACACCTCTTGGACAAGTACACATTGCCACTTCCCACCTCCGTGTCTGTAAGAGTGTGTAGATGTAAATGCCTGCACAACAGCTGCCTGTACATGTGCATTTTTTTATTCAATTCTGCATTTGTGTTCATCATTTTCAGACTCCACAGATGCTGTAATGCCTTATATTAACAGCAACCACTCCTGTTGCACTGTGTCCCACAAGTCTCTCTGTTGCCTATTTATGTGTTGTAGAGAAGAGGAAAGCAGAGTAAAAAGTAAATAAAGATGTTGGGAGAAGAGTGGAAGATGCTATAAAGTCCAAGACTTTAAAATGTTTCTTTTTCACATGAGCAGACTGTTGGACTGCTCACTCAAGCTGATGTTCAACTTAATTTGAGAAGCTCAGGCTTAATTAGTCCTTGTATAAAGGACTAATCAAGTTTTCATTTACAATGGAATGTTATCAGGAATCATGATTAAAAACAGTTGTAGAAGTGAATCTACCCTCTGTAATGTATTATTAGAGGAGTGGCAGAAGCAGATAAAGAATGTGATAAATCAAAATGCTCCATAATCCACCTCCAAGCCTAACTCTTCCACCTTTTCTCAACTGTATTAATACACATCCAAAAGCAGAACTTAATGACTTCAGGAGAGTTTTTTGCAGAGTAAGGTATAATCAAATGCTAATCAACAGTGTACTTGCCTGATCTTAATTGCTTTTCTCAGCAATTTTTCTCAGCAATCACTTTGGTGATTGCGGCAGTAAAACAAGCAGTAAATGTTTGGTGGATTTGGTAATGGTAAAATAGAAAACAAAACTAACCCCAAATGCGTTGTTTTCTACATCTGAATGTGTGATGCTGTGGTGAATGAAGGCCATTTTTCCCTGTGCTCAACTAGAACCTGGTGCTATACCAGAACAATGAAGGTGGTAAAACACACAGCCAGGTGGTGGATGGCCCATCCCTGGAAACACCCGAGGTCAGGTTGGGTGGGGCTCTAAACCCCGATCCAGTTGAAGATACCCCTGCTCATTGCAGGGGGTTGGACCAGACAACCTTTAAAGGTCTCCTCCAGCCCAAACAGTTCTGTGACTTGCTACTGATCTTTGTAGGTAATTTCCTTCAAACTCAAATTCAGTGTCTTGTTTACTCATCAGAAATGTGTTTCTCTTCTGGCAGCCATTGTCCTCTCTATCACTGCACAGAGTATGATCAGTTCTCATTTACAGTGCTAAGAATGTTATTGGTAACTAAGCACAAATCTTGGTTCATCTTAAAGAATAGAATTACACAGTAAATCTGTGTTTCCTGTGTTCTGTGAAGTGTGCAGCTGCTGGCAGCATGAGAGACAGTTTTTATTATTATAGTTGCAGATTATGCCATTACTTTATTATTATAATGTAAAGACATTTTTCTCTACAAAATAGAGGTTTTTTTCTTTGAAAATTACTTTGAAAATTAAAAATTACTTTTCTGAGAATTTTAAAATTTACATTTTAGAAGTCTGCAATATTACTGTGGCAGTTCTCAGCTGCCAGATTGTCCTGGAAAGCTAATGTGTGTGAGTTCTCACGTTCAGTTGCTGGCTGCAGGCTGCTTTCTGCTCCTGTTCCATGGAGAATGAAATTCGACTGCAGAAAATGAGGGCAGAAAAGTAAAAGAATAAGAGAAATTTCAGAAGGTTTTCCATTCTATACTTTAGCTGATGAAATCCAAAAGGCAAAATGGAGCCCAGGAACTAGATACCAAATGATATGAAGCTATTTTTCATGCTGTCGTCTAGTTTGGCCACCTGCTAGGCTTGCTTAGAGGGATCTACAGATGCAAGTTAGCCGTGGAACCATCGCAGGGGAGCAGTGGGGCTGAAAGGCAGCTCCTGCTGGATGTGTCATCATCCCTCACTCTGCTCTCGCCGGAATTAGCTGACATTTTCTGTGGCAGCTTTTAGCAGAAGGATTGAATGGGTATAGAAATGAACTGCTGTGTTGCTCTCTAGAGAGTTGGAATTACATAGGCACAAATCAGGCCCCCTGATGTGGAGTACTCCTGATGAGGAAGCTTGAAATGCAGCACATTGTATTTCACTCGTTTTCTGGCTAAATGGATCTCTGTACATCAAGACTGTCAATCAAGAACTTCTAACAATACAAATGTGGAATAAATTTTTGCATAAAAAGCAGGAAAATGAAGCAAAAAAGGTGCTGAGTTTCTAATTTTAGAAAATTATATCATTGTTAGCGTTGGGGGATCTGCATTTCTGTCTTTTACTGAACAGCTATTCTTAGCTTATAAGAGAGTTTTTCCTAACTAGGATCAGAAAGTTAAGTGGAATTATTTCTAGCTTGTACAAGTAAAAAACATACAGAATCCAGATGAGCTTTAACAGTTCTGGGGATGATGTGCAAATCAGACTAGAACATGGCTCCCTCTTCTGGATTTTTAATTTTTTTTGTTATTATTATTCTATAAGGTTAACAAAATCAATAGAATTAAATATCAAGCTGGAATACATATGAAAAGATCTGTGGGATTGAAGTGTTCCTGTCTCATGTTTCAAAGTAAAACTGTTCCTAAAGTTTAAGGAATTGCCAAAGACCATGTCTGATCTGAGTATCAGTACTAACACTAAGTTGCATATTCAATTGTTTCTATTTAAAATACTCTCGGGTGCCTCTAAAATGACTCAACTTAAAAACATGGAATTCCCAAATTGTCATGGAAGTATAGAAAGACGGAGGGACAATGGATTGAAAGACAATGGCTTCCTGGGCAGTGAGTTTCCAAAATGTTAATTAAAATAGCATCCATTTGCTTCAGTAACTTTGGAGAGATGACCTTGAGTTTTAAGATAACGAATTCTTTGTGATAGATGTGGGTTTTTCAAGTGATAGATGACTATTTTTGTCATTCATTGAATGTGGACAAGAAAAATACCAAAAAATTCAAAATAGCTCTTACCTGAAAACATCATCATGTGCTGAAAGTTCCTGGGAATCTTTTGTTTTCGACCCAAATTCAAAAGGAAAGAAAGTGGATATATGTTGGAAGCTCTTGCTACAAAAACTGCCACCTAAAATGTAAGATGTTGAGGAAAATAGTGGACAAACTACTGACAAAACCAGAATTAATTTAATCCAAATACTTCTCTAAAAATTATTTTTAAGATGTAATTAAAGAAATATGATATTATCTTCTTTTATGATTTACATGCCATGTTCTAATGCTTCCTGTGCAGTGGCAGAGATCTACCTTCCCCAGATATCCTGGTTTTATATTCATCACAATATGTCTCACTTCAGTCACTCTACTTCTACTCATCACATTTGTGTCACATGTGACTTCATCTTCAGCCCGTCAGGAAAATGCCCATCATCAATTGCAGAGAGAGCATTATCTCCTCAAGCAGCAATTTGCAGAGAATAAACGTGCTTTTGGACCTGATTATTACTTCCTTATTTCCTGGCGATTCACATTGTCTATATCCAGCACTTTTTGCTTTTTCTTCCCCTTCTCTGAGGAGATTCTTTTGATGAAGTTCTGTATCACTCCTCTGTGGAACTAACCCCAAAGTTGCCTTCATTAGAAACATGAGGCCATTATCAGATTTAAAGAAAGGCAGTCTGAGCTCCTTATCTATGCTTTCTGCACATTTGCACGTTTGTGCCCTCCCTTGTCTTGTGGCTCAGTTATGGCACTCCCCGTCTGAGCCACGCCTGGAGAGCAGGGGGGTCGGAGAGGCCATGGCTGTGAGGGGTCGGAGAGGCCATGTCTGTGAGGGGTTGGAGAGGCCGTGGCTGTGAGGGGTTGGAGAGGCCGTGTCTGTGAGGGGTTGGAGAGGCCATGGCTGTGAGGGGTTGGAGAGGCCATGTCTGTGAGGGGTTGGAGAGGCCATGGCTGTGAGGGGTTGGAGAGGCCATGTCTGTGAGGGGTCAGAGAGGCCATGGCTGTGAGGGGTTGGAGAGGCCATGGCTGTGAGGGGCTGGAGAGGCCATGGCTGTGAGGGGTTGGAGAGGCCATGGCTGTGAGGGGTCAGAGAGGCCATGGCTGTGAGGTGTTGGAGAGGCTGTGGCTGTGAGGGGTCGGAGAGGCCATGGCTGTGAGGGGCTGGAGAGGCCATGGCTGTGAGGGGTCAGAGAGGCCATGTCTGTGTCCCATCAGCTGCACCAAGAGCTGCCTGGCACTCCAGGGAGAAGCGGCACCAGGAGCGCCGTGCTCCTGCCCCGTGCTCAGCTCTGTCCCTCTGCTGGCTCCCAGGGCCAGAGGGACAGAGCTGAGTCCCTGCCCTGCTTGGCAGCACTGCCCCATCCAGGGCTGCTCCCGCTGCCTCCCTGTGCCAGCAGGGCAGGACGCGGTGTGCTGCTGCCCTGGTGGGGCACAGCGAGCTCCTGGCTCCTTGCTGCCGTCCTGCCCAGCCTGTAGCCAAGGGAGCTCCTGGGCAGTCCTGATTATTCATTTAGAAATTACATACAAAAATTACTGCATGTAAACAGTATGGTCCCAACTTTCAAAGCTATTACAGTTCTTTTAAAACTGAGCCAAAAAACAATCATTGTATAAATTGTCGGTGTGAAAAAAAATCTATACTGCTGTACAAGTAAGAATCGTTGAAAAACCACGGCAGAATTAAAGACACAGAGCTTTTCTTACCAGTCTCTTAGGCACATGATGGTGTAAGTAATTCCATTTATTCTAGAGATAACAAGTATAAAGAAGGAAAGATTTGAGCAAAGCAGAACTGTGTGATTTTTAAGGGCTTTATATAATTTAAGTGGTTTTGGGGAAGTCCTGCTTATGGCACACATCTGTCTGGAGGCAGCTCTCCAGTTTGTGGATCTGCACTGGCTCCAGACAGGAAAAAAGGTTTTGTGTTGCACCTGTCCCCACAGATGTGTCCCAATACTTACCCCAATTTCCCACCCCACTCGTAAACCATTGGCAAAAGTTCCCCAACTGTTTTAAAGCTGTTTGCGTTTAGCAGAGGAGCAAAACAGCAACTGTGCAAAGAACGTGTGCTTACATGCACTGGGGCACTTATTAGGATATAGGTAATAGATGATTGCACCTGGAATTGACAAAAACCTGATCTTTAGTATTCAAGGAACAGATTGGTTTGCTTGTTGACTTCTTTTTTCAAATGGAACATGCATTCTTTTTATATATACACACACACACATGTACCGAGATACGTACTTCTTTAAAGCAAAGGATACAAGTGCACCAAATATGAAAAGAGGATTGAAGATGTGATTTTGAAACGTAAACAGTGCGAGTCCCATGTAACAGAAGATGACATTCTCAGCCAAAAAATTCATGAATTCGAACAACTTAAATAAGAGAGAAATAACATAATTATGATTCATGTCTAAAACAAACTGATTATCCCAAGATCCCTTGGAATACAGAACTGCTTAGATGAAAGGAACAGAAATTACTGCTATTTCAAGGGGGAGGATTTTAAACCCACCTAATCTGCTATACAATATAACAGGGTATCTTTAAAAATCATAGTTGCTTGCATGTTTTTCTCTGATTTGTATATGACAGCTTGACATAGACAACTGGTAAAATACATAAGCAGCAAGTTATATGAGCTTCAATGCAAACTGCAAGGAAGCTGAGGGGAATTAAATTCATTCATGTTCACAGGGGTGAGCCTGGGAAATGGCTCCTGGTTTCACAAGTGGCTGTACATAATGCAATCCTGTGTATGGGTGCACTAATGCCTAGAGAGAAAAAAATTTCCTAAATGGACTTTTAAAAACCTAACCCTTTAAAATATAGCACAGTCTTTTTTACTACCATGAATGTTACCCTGCAGACGTAAACTTTTAGTGCACTGTATGGTCATTTCAAACCAAACTATTTAAAATATTATTTAAAGGTATTATAAAATAAGCTTAAAATACATGAGTAGGGTAGAATTTCTTCTGTGAAAAAAACAAGCAAAGCCAAAATATTCATTTGCCTTTGGGGGATGTTCTTGATTGTATTTGCAACTGATTATATTAAAACTAATAAAATAAATTTTCCTATTTAACCACATCTGGAAAAAATCAATCATCGCTGCCAAATAACCACAGAGAGAAAAAGGGGCATTTAACTTCTGAAGTCAATTTTGAGCTCACGATTCTATTGCCAACAAATCCTGATGTAGAAATAGGACTGAAGTTTTGTCAGTCTGTCTGCAACCAGCCATACATCACTATCCAGAACGTTACTATGGAGATGTTTTATTCATCCTCAGTGGGTTTATGTATTTTTTGTAATACGTTTGTGCTTCTAAAAATAAATATCCAGTAACAGTCACTAAGATTTAACAAAGGAAAAATGAGAGCTGTCACAATCATTAAAACAAATTTGAGAGGCAAAATGGCATAAAACCTATTGGTATAGGGGAGGATATTTTGGACCCCATGGCAGCACCATCAATTACCCCAAGCACACATTCCATAGCCCTCACTTTGTGCTGCAATACTGAACAACATGAAAACAAACACAAAAAATATTTGCAGGTTAGCAGTCTTAAATTATTTGAATTAAATTTAGATGAGAGAAACCAATTGTCAAAAACTTCAAGGTATGAGATCTTGTGACCCATAGAAATTACGATAAACTCTTGCATTTCCACTTGGGAGCAAACATGATCCCATGTCTTTGTGGGAGTATCATCTGATTCATTGTTTGAAACTACAGAGAAATGTATCAGGAGTGCCATGACAGGATCTACAGCTCTATTAAATTGGTATCTGTGCATATATGAAAATCTTTTGAGGGAAGGATACTGCTATGAGGAGGCACAACTGAATTCTTTAAATGTTGGGATGAGATAAAATACTCCACAGCTTTTAAAGCTGAATGATATTTCATTCTTCATATAGAAAATCTTATTCAAGACTCAAAAAATTTTAAAATAGATATACTATTGATGCATTTTAGAAACAGAAATTCTTAAACTAAATTTCCTTTATTGTAGCTTCAAAACTTCTTCTTGGAGGAAAAGATATTTTTTCTATATCATTGCCTATGCATGTGTTGTGTCCCACAGCACAGACCTGGTGGTTTCCTTGCCCTCTATTCACAGAGGATGTAACACTCGTAGCCACAGCATCTATGTCAGATGTTTCCCATGCTAGAATTGTATTGCTGTACTTTTTTTTTTTTTTTTGCAAGAGCAAATATAATCCAAATATCTTTTTCTTTTTTCTGTGAGTTTTTTTTTTTGTGTGTGTGTGTCTTTGCTGAACTGTGCTGGTTTTTTTTTTCCCCTCTTATCTGTGGTTTCTCTGTATTTTGATCTTTCACTATCAGAGCATGGCTTGCTTGCTAGAAGATTAGATCCAGACTACTTTTCTTCCTTTGTGTAGCAAAAATCCAGGTACAATTTCAATAGCTAATTTAGAGCAGGCTCCACTCCTTCCTATTCCAGGCACAACCATGATATGGTCTATTATCAAAGATTCAACTCCTTAAAATGGTAAAAGTAGCTTGTTAGCTTCATTCAGAATCTTCTGTGTTCCCCACATAGTTTGCTCTCTTTTTTTAAAAGTCTATCACTCACTCATATGACACATTTTTTCACTGACTGCAACTTAGTCAAAGTTCTCAGCATGAGTTATAAAAAAATTAAATAAAACAACTGCCTCAGAACTAGTTATTGTCATAAAAGAGGTGATATCTGAATGCCTTTTCCTGGAACATGACACTTGCTGTTAGAACATAAAAATTACCAACTGTTCTCCTGACTTTACCTTCATTCGTGTATTTAAGCATAGTGTTTTATTTAGTGTTCAGCTTCTGTGTTTTGTTCTACAGCAATACAGAGCCCATGGAGAGATTCCATTTAGCACTTGACTGTCAGTGCTGTGCAGCACAAATCCCTTCAGAGCGAAACAATTTGTTCTAAAGAGACCTTCTGAAAACCATGTTAAGAAACAGCTTCCATAGGAGCATTTTCCCAAATTATCATGCCTTTCAGTCAAATGTTTCTGTCGTTATTTTAAAGAGGAGATGTCAAGACCTTTTGATGAGAAGTAGAAAAATAGGAGCAATAGGCTTTCAAGAGGAATTTAAAAATTCCTGGGTCGCCCAAGGGGTTGCACCATACACAGTAGGCTCTGGGTGATATCCTCTCCTGTCTAAGGGACCATGAGCCAGGTCCTTGCTGTGGTCCATGGGCTGCTTAAATGCCACTCAAAAATTCTTAATATTTTGAATATATGTACTTGCAAGTGGGGTTACTTTCATGGGAAGAAAAAGTTATGTTTAAAGTCCTGGACACCAAGTGTTTGGAAGTGTTTTTTCTATAACCATAAATTTTTTTTCCTTGTCACCCACACAGACAGCCAACCTCTTTCTACTCTAAATGAAATTGGCATAAAATGCTTATACACCACTAGTAGTTTTCCCAGGGCTACCAGAAAACCATTTTAATATACACATAGCAATAAAACATCTTTTTGTCATAAAACCAAAACCTCTCATTTGTAATATGACATTTCTAACTCTCCACGAAGTCTATAAATCTGGTTATACTTTTAATGTAAGAGCTGTAATAAATCACCAACGTCAACACATTGCAGAGTAGAGTATTAATTACAAGAACACTAGTTCAGAACTAATCCAGGCACTTGGTTTAGGTGCTTAGCTCAGTGAGTTACTGAAAATGGTATTTGCTTTGCTTTGGTAATTTTCTCTGTAAGTAATGGTTATTACAAAAGATTTATATTAAAATTGACATAATATTTATGTATTTAAAAACACATCATTCATGAAATATGCTTTGCTTTTCTATTACTCTCAGCTGTTGTAAGTACTAAGAGATATGTGCAAAAATTCTGTTTTAAGCTGGGACATTGTTCTGGGAAATGCCCCTTGCAGTTCAGTTCTCACTGGCAGAGGAAGGAATCAATCCAGGCTATCTGTACCTTAAGCCTTGCTGTAACTGCTGACTTTATCTTACACCTATGTTTTATTTTAACTCAAGTGAAAAAATTTATATGATATAAAAACTGTATTAGGTTTATCTTCTCAGTGAGATAAGGAATGCACGGTCTTTTTTCCCCTCCTTCCTTTCCTCCACCCCCACATAAAAGTTCCAGCCAATTAGAGCAATAAACTATGCCAGAATGGCTTTTGCAACTCAATTTATTTTCTAGAACTCATATTTTCACTGAGTGTTAGATTTTCTAGGTAAGTAATTAGTGCACCTGGAAGATGGAACACACTAAGTACCAATCTCATCTGCAATGAAAATAGAATTCCTTAAAGTGGCATCACAAGGAGAAAATGAACATAATCTATGCCATGGTCCCCTTGTGGCTGGGGAGATGGAAAATGTAAGATTTTTCAAATACTGATATTTTAGGGAACATTTCTCTTCTCAAGGGAATAAAGTTAGTATGACAGGACTGGGTAAAAGCAGAATGGCAAACAGCATTCTTCCGTCTTGAGGGAATAACATTAGTGTGGAGGTATAGGGTAGAAGCTGAATTACATCCTCAAATTCCTTCCAGCGAAATTTAGTGAATTTTTAATCATTGATGGCAATATTGCATTCATTCACTTGATTTAATATCTCCTGAAGGAATGTCATCCCCCTCTTGCAGGTACCTGCAGGCCTTCTGTAGTTGCACCGATTTTGCTAAAAACATGGAAAATGCCGCCTGTCTGGGGGGTGCACCCTGCAGTGATTTATTCTTGCATCAAAACAGGGAGAGTTTCCATAGTCCAACAGCAGCTAGCAAGCTCGGATGTAAAACTGATAATACTTTTAAGAGAGATCTAAAGGTGGCAGAGCTATTAAAAACCGCAGAAGTCAATGCTAAATTATGGAAATAAAATTTATTATCTCTGAAGAATGCTATCTAATTAGATCACAGATATCAAAATATTCCATGAAGTCAAGGATATTGACAAATTAATAATTGATGAAAATTGTTTTTCCTTAACTCTTTTGAATTAAAATGCAGTGAGAATTCAAATGACCACAATTTTCCTGAGATTATAGAAGCCTTTATTATAGCCTAATTGCTTTATTTAATTTCTCTTCTGATTAGAGGTTTCAAAATTGGAAAAAGGTTTGGATTTGAACCTCTTGCTTGAAATCTTATACAGCTGTAATGAATGTTCACATTATAGTGATATAATGCTCATCTCTGAATATGCTTTGATGAAAGAATCAGCAAAGTAACTCAAATTCATGACAGAATATAAACTTGTTTCTGGTGCAAATTTTGATATGCAAGTATACCTGACTCTAAACTTGCAAACACACCAGCAGAGAGAAATTTTTACAGTATCTTTAATGTCCTGGGGAAAAATTCTGGCCTTTTTTATCAGTAGGCTTTGCTACTGAATTAAATGAATTTCACCCCAACAGATTTATTGAAGACACACAATAACTTTCTATTTCCCTACAGATGGGGGAGGTTGGAAGGATTCATAAGGCCTGAGGAAAAACTAGGAAAGGAAAAAGATATAAAAGAAAACAGTAGCACCAAGGAGAAGGAAAGGCCAGCAATATTTTGCATTTCCATGGTATGGCTTCTTCTTTCTGGCATAATCTACTCACCATCACCAAAGTTCAGCTCAGGAGAAGCTGGATGAACTACTGGCACAGAATACATTTCTGACCACCAACAGCAAAGCAAAACTGTTGACCTCAGATATAAAGGCAAATCTTACTATTAAAATTATCATAGATCTTGAATGGCTTTGTTTAAAAAAAGAAGTTTAAACCAAAAATATTGAAAATTAAGCAGCCAATAAGAATTTGGCATTTAAATTGAATGTGTTCAATCAAATTTGGATCTAGCTCTAGAAAATTAGTCTTGCTAAGTTGCTTAGAAAAGGGGATTTATGCAAAGTTGTTTTTTTTTTTCAAACATGGGCCAGTAAGAATGGGAATATTTTTAGATCAGTATCTCCTTTTCATGAAGCACAACGAACTTTTGCTATTTTATATATACATATATATATATACACATATATACATATATGTAGGCATATATATATATATCTATATATAGGCACCTTACATGGTACCTAAAAATAACCCCAGAATGGAAGGTGTCACCAAAAGAGAGGGGATGGTGCCATTGCTCCTACAGCTTGTCAGCCAAGTTCTTCTTTGGTTCACAAACTGGAAACAACCATTTTCAAAGTGCTTATTTATCTTAAATTCCTGAGCTGAGATGTTGCACGCACAAAGGAAGGAGTACCCCAGTGCTCTGTTGTCTCAAGATTATGTGCTCAGGGATTCCTGCAGCTCAAACTCGCTAAGTTTATTTTAGCAGGGCTGGTTTCTGCAAGGATTAAGGAAGGGTTCTGCTCCGGATGGGGCCTAATAGAATGCAGCTGGAAAACTGTTTGAAGAGATATAAAGAACTTTTGACTGGTCAGCAAATAGTGGTAGTACTGGAATAGCTGTGTTCAGGCTGAATTTGGAAATTTTTGCGAACATCGATGCTGCTGCCATTCCCTGATAGAGGCAACGATGGTAATGGAAAATGAAGAGGAGGTTAACAGCTTATGCTGTCCAGGATTAAGCAAGCTCATGAAGCTGAAATCAGGGAATAGAATCTATATAGAAGAAAAAGAATAAAAAAAATGCAAGATAATAATAACATCACTGAAAATGAAGCTTAAGGGCATATTTTGAACAACTTGAATGATGCTTTCTTGGAATGTTCTTTCTGGGATGGCAAATCCTGATCATGGGGAAGTGGGGACATAAACTGGTAGCTAAAAGCTATGTGGAACAATGGTTAAAAAATTAAACAAAATAAATAAACAATTGGTGGATTTGCCAAAGCAAACTTCAGGTAACAAAGGAGACTTAGTTACTTTAAAAATGACTGTTCTTCTTCTGATCAACGGAAAATAGAAACGTCAGTGTAATATAGTTATCTTTAAAATGGCAATGAGCTAATAGATCCTTTGCATCTCTGCATTTATATTAGAATTAGAGGAACTGCTGCTGATTTTTCAAAATTAAAATACAAAAACAATCTCATCTTTCCCTTTCATTCCTCACAAGTGTGTTTTTATTTTTTCTGTGACCTGCCACCACAGTCCTAACCTCTTGCAAGCAATCCAATTTCTAAGGAGGACAAATGCAATTTATTCTATTTCAATTTGCTGGGAGGAAATATACTCTAATACTAATTATTGAAGTGTATTCTTAGAAACAATTTCCTTTCTTGCCAGGTTCTGGATGTTGGAGAGAAATTCAGTTAGTCTTTGACATATTAGGAATTAGTGACTTATTGGGGGCCTTGGACCTATCAGGACTAAAACCAAAAGGTTCTTATGAAGTCTGTGGTGTCTTTTTTTTTGTGACTATGAGATTTCAATTTCACTGCCAACCTGACACTACAGGACTTGTCCTCTTTGCATCTGTTATATAGACATGATATTGCAGCTTCTACCTACCAATAGTAAGGTTTCCCTTTAAAGTCTCTAAAACTAATTCTGTGGAAAAAGAAAGCTGTAGAGCTATAAAATAGGAATTACTCTATTTTACCTAAATCAGACAGCAGTAGCAGTATTCATATGCATTTTGCTGATGCCATGTTGTGTTTTTTTTTTTAATTCAGGGCCTAATCTAAGATAAAATAATTTTTACTAAATAACTTGTCTTGTTTCTGTGCAACAGTTACTTGTTCAGGGTTTCCCATATTTCCACTGCTTTGTTTCTAGAGGGGAGTGGACTAAAGGTCTTACCAGCTTCTAGCCCAGGCAGAGCAAACTCAACTTGAGAATTGCTCTTACTCTTGAATTGTATGAGATCCTCGTGATATTAAGCTCCTTTTATTTTTCTTAAAGACCTATTATTGATGAGTCAACTTTTAACTACGTTACCTTGGTAGAATGCCATCCTGGAGTTACACTGGGTAGAATTATTTGCAATTACTGTGCAATTCTAATACCAATATTTGAAGCAGGATACTGAATTAGGATGTTCACTGATCTGCATATATCTATATGTGGGAATTTGGGGAATTCTTTTGTTTCATGTCTACAGTCATCTTTAAACAGCTTCCCTGCTTCCTGATATAGGCTGCTGTTCAGGAATTGAGATTCATTTGAACAAGAAGACTGAGAAATGGGAATAGCAGCTATGTTCTGTGTGTCATACTTTTTCCCTAAATATTAGTGTACGTGACTTTTCTCATCTAACAGTCCTTTACACTTAAAGCTGCAATCTAGAGTGCTCTATGGAGATGTGATAAATGAGACATAATTTGACTCCAGCTGAAACAGAATAGAAGCTGCTGAACTGTTTGAAAAAGTATTGCAAAGATTTCCAGTGTTTTCAAATCCGCTAAATTACTTGTGGTCTCACTGGTGATGTTTTACTGACATCAGCAAAGGGAAAAAAAAAGACAGTAAAACAAGCTGAAGTTAAAAATGCTAAACTAAGATACTTCTTCAACGGTAATTAAATCTGAGAGCTCAGGTGACTATTTTGCATAAAATTAAGAATCTGTAGTGAAAAAATACTAATGCCCCTTAAAAATGCCTTCTGTAAGATTCTGTGGGAAAGCAGAAGGTGGGTGAACTAGGGACATGTCATCGGGCACCTCAGAAAAATACTTTTACAAGAAAAATATTAATTACTACGTGAGGGCTTCTGAGGGTTCTGAATGTCTGATTGGAATTTTCAAACACTCCTAACTCTTCTCAGGTTCTCTGGAGGCACAGAGTGGTCAATACTTCCTTTAATTTGTGTGACAGAAGCTGAATTCGAAATCGAAAGCTTGAAAAAGATCTGCAAAGTTGTACCCCATTTCATTATTGTAGGTTAATGAAAGCGCATAGGTACCAAAATATGTGCAAAGATAGGGCAGTTATTTGAATCCTAGTCATGATTTAGACATTTATTCTGAAAACTTTTGACAAAGGGTTTATTAGCCCTTAATTATGTGCACATACGGTGCCATGAGAAAGAGATGAGCTGTAGTCAGCTGTTTAGTATGTCTTGCACTGTGCTACCATTTGGTACAAATGTCTCTTTGGAAGGTAGGAAATCCATTATTTGTGTAATGGAAACACAGCTGTGCAGTCACTAAAAAGGCAGGATGCTGGCAAGGGCTTTAGACTATTATAATGCCTTATTTACATGTATTTATTTTCTTCTTGAAGTTTATTGTGTGAGAATTCTAGTGTTACCTACATACTTCCAAAAATTTTGACCAAAGCTTTTCTGCAGTTCTTAATAGCTGATAGGGAACTTTTCAGATAATAACCCTTGAAAGAGAATTGTGAGGAATCAACATTCATGCAAAAATCATGTAAGTTAAAAAGGGGAAATACCAGAGTGCAAGAATGGATCTTTGTCAGCACAGCTTGGTGCTATTAGGAATCACACAACAGCTCAGATTCCTTAAGACCTCCCATTGCCCCAAGGCTCTCTGGGCAGAGCAAAAGTGTTGATGTTTAAAACAATATAAAGTAGCAAAGATTGCTTTGGGTGAGGTCAGTCCCCACCTGCAGCAGAATCCTCGATGCTCTGGAAAGATCCCAGTGGAGCCTCTCCTACCAGGCCAGAAATAGCATCTTAATTGTGTTTCCAAACACAGGCCTCACAGGAAGAGCAATTATGAACCTGGTGACACATATCATACAAGTGTAAGGCAACACAGGGTTCTAATTAAGGAACCTCTTACTAATACCTTCAACATTAAAAACTATTTTAATCTATGTGCTGAACGATCTTACTGCATTCCAATTTAGCAATATAATGTACTATGCACAGAAATACAAAACAGTTTTTTTTCTAGAGATTTATTCCATAACTGAAGAATTTATTGATAAATCCTGTATTAATATCATCTAACACAATAAAATGAAGTGCTAGTGTTTCCAAGCTAGAGAAAATCATTACCATTGGGACATAACTATATTTTAAGTAAGAGACTGTGTGTTTTTTACCTCCGTTATCATTATATATATTTAGAACTTGCTCATTTATATCATAAGCCAAATGTCATTGAAGTCAAAGGGCTTTGGTTCATTATATAAAATTCTACTAAATTAGTTTACCCATATGAAAAATTAAGGAAGACTTAAAAGAAGAATCCTACCTTTATTTTTTATCCTTGTCAAAAATTCTCAGATGGAGTTCTGACTGACTATGTTTGAGGGAATAGTTGTAATTATCAACTTTTACGAAACATGACATTGTATAAGTTACACTTCAAACTGAAGTTAACCATATTTGTTCTAAGTATGGGATGTTGAATTGCACCCTGCTCTGTTTCAGCACTACATGCTGATGATGTGAAAATATGTTCCTAACCCAGGACTACATTGATTCTGTTTTGCTTTTTCTCTTTATGCATTCCACAGTTGCTGTTATGAGGGTGGCAATAATTAGGATGGGCTTGATTTCACAGGCTACATACATAGAGAGAATTCTCTTCACAAAACTAAATGTGCTTTACACAAGTGGGGCACATGGCTGGATATCTGCATACTGAAAACCTAGGGATAAGTGCTAACTACCCAAAGTAGGGAGAAACATCTCAGAGGCCGTTCTTCAAACCCCTTGTGAGGAGACTGACAGCAGCACAGCAGCGACCTGCAGAGCTCTATAAAGCTGTGTTTGGCTTCTGCAGCAGCTCAAACAGCCCCAAGCAGTTTGACTCCACTGCACAGAGCAGGACATGTGAGAGCCTCATTTGTGATTCGGGGCAGTTTCAGAGAAGCTACAGCATGAGTCTCACTTTGGAAGTTCCTTACACATCTCTCCATATGCCAATGAGATTTTGGCCTATTGGTGATAATTCCAATTGGTATATGTGAGCTAACTGCTGGCATCTGATACTGTGCTGTAACGAGTAAACTACAAACTTAACAATCTAAGATCTTTATCAATATTTAAAGAAAATGTTTAATGTTTAAACAGATTGTAAAAACTTTAATGAAGGCATTTGGAAACTAGTTTGCAAATGGTATTATGTTCCTTAGCCTAGCAGCATCAAAAATGACATCATTTTTCAACAAGATGAGCTTCTTTGTAGAAATACTGCTTCATTACAGTTCTGGGTTACTTCAGGGTATGAATTACATTTGAGTGTGTTATTTTCCAGTTTCTATGCTTAAGCAAAATTAAGGTAAATGTTCTTTTCTTTATTTTTCAAGAGAGTTTCTCTTCTTCATAGATCCAAAGTACTTTTCTTTATTCTCTACATGTGGGTATGCGTTTAAGACACTAGAATAAGATATTCCTCACAAAATGCTGATGACAAAAGGGCACATGCTTGATGGGAGCTAATGAGGCTAGAGCACATCTGCACATTCTCAGTTAAGGAATCACTAATGCAGGTGTACAAAAAGAAGAAAAATGGAAAATACAGAATGAAGTATAGAACTGAATATTCTAACAAGATTTCTGTATATGGACACCCAATATTTTCAGTAGTATGGATAGGAAAGCAGATAATTTATTATATAAAACTAAATAATGCAGGTAATTACTGATGCACCAGAGTTATGAAGTCTGCTGTTATTTTACTCATAGCAATGTTTCCTAGCTGTTTACCATCCATCATGTGGCTCACAGCTGAAAGAGAGGAAACAATTACAGCATTTTCACATAAATTTAAGGGGAGTCACATGTAAAGAGACTGCAGATTAATGGTCTTTCAGCATGGTTAAGTAATCAGAAACATCAGTCAGATAATGAGGGATTTTGTCAAGCAATTCAGATTGAAAGACATGGTAGTATAATTCCTTCTGCAGAAATCAAGATTTTCTTGTGGTTTTATGATTCTTCTTGTTAAACCCATACAGTAAGCAGCTTTAGATTTCTTCATAGCATTACACTGTTCAATAAGGTTCCATAAGATCTTATGGTACATCTGGTCAAACAATGCACCTGGCATGTTTCCAACCTTATCTTTTTCTGCTAAACACAGAAAATAGCTGTGCAGAGAACTGGAATTCATTGTACACTTCCTGTCAATCGCAATCCATTTTAAAGGTAATAATTATTACAAGCACTACCCTGTGGTGCATATTCAATTAGGGAAAAGAAGGCAATTGCTGAACGAGGACGGGCTGTTTGTGACACACCCAGGGGCTCTGCAGAGATGCTCTGGCTCTGCAGCCAGGAACACAGGGCTCAGCCAGCCTGTCTGACACCGAGGAGGGAAAGCTGGAGCTCAGAAAGGAAAGCACAGGACAAGAATGAGGGGCTGCTTCTCTTCAGGGTACATAGGCTGGAGCTGTAATGATAGCTAAAGTCTAGAGACCTCAGCTTTTGGACTTTTAGAAGGGTAAAAGACTCTGGAAACAACTCTTATGTTGTTTCCAATATAGGTTAGTTACCTCATAATTAGCAATAGTTTTCACAAGATAAATGGTGCATAAACCATTTTTTTTTTAAACTGTGCTTACAACCCTTTTATGTATGTATTATTTTCTTCTCTCAAAGAGAAAAAAACAAACAAACAAACAAAAAACCAAAACAAAAACCAGGGGAATTTCTGTGTTCTTCCTGATTGTTTTCAACAGCTGCAAAATGAAGATTTTTACTGTAGGCCTTGTTTCAAAAAAAGAAAAAAATATGGATGAAATACCAGAAAACAAGAGCAAGGTTTTTCCCTAATAATACTAATTTCCAAAGTATTTAAGCAAAACGATCTAAAACATGGGCAAAAAACTATACTAATGGTATTCCAGTACAATTAAATCTCCCCAAATGCTATTTTATTTTCAGACTCTTGTTATCAAAAGGAGCATCTTCTCTAGACCTTTCTATTGAGCCCTGTTAGTTGGTCACCTGTGCTGTCTCCTGAGTAGCGCTGCCTGAAGCCTCAGTCTTTACCACTTTTGAGTCTGAACTTGCAGGAGTCCAAGGAGGCTGGAAATTAGGGATTTTTTTTTTTTGTTCAGCTGCAGAAAGGGAACTATGAGACAGTGCCCATCAAAGCTAACTTTTATGCTCAATCTCCACTTAAATGGAAAAATGCACTTCATGCATGCAACCTATTTAATGTTAACCAAGAATTTGGACTTTACTGGATTCTTTAGGCAAAGACCTCTTGTGTATTTTTCAAGAGCGCCAGACCAGAATGCCATGCATTCGTCAAAAAAAATTTCCAGTTTACTCTCAGAGGACTAGCCATCAAACATGTTATCTCATATCAGACAGGCAGCTATATACCTTGGAAGATAATAAAGCCCCCATTCTGGTATGAAATTTTCCTGCAGGCACTGTGATTGTGGTGCGCTGGGAAAACAGGTTCCTCCTGCCCAGCACAGATGCAAAGACTGATTAGAATCTGGTACTGGTGGTAACCTTTCTGAGAGATAACTTTTCTCTCAGTCTTTCTATCTGCCAATCATTTGCGTAGAAATACCTGACCTTTGCAGTGCCTTAAAGGTCATTTTTCCCTAAGAAGAATTGCTGAACAAATCACAACAGCTGTCAATTAGGCTGCTCATTTCAAAAGGATGAGAATTATCCTTGTGTATCCTTATGTTTAGTGGTAGCTCTGCCTTGCTAATAATCTAGGGCATTTTACTGTAAGTAGAGTTTTCCTCTGCCTAGAAATACTCTCATTTTTTAAATAAATTAAGAGTCTGAATTAGAAGAGCCGATATAACCTCACATTTGTGCATGCACTTTTCTTCCTAGAAGTATAAACTCATTATCTATAAACAGTCTAATGTTTAGTAACAGAAGAATGTAGGCACTAACCAAAGATAAATTAATATAGGCTGTGTGCTATAGAAGCGAGCCCAGCTCTGTTTGGTCTCTTAAATACTCGTACAAACAGCAGACCCAAAGCCCCAGGGCACACATATGTCCAGTGTGACTGTGGAGGGTTTAAGATAAAGACACCAAACCATTTCATTTTGTGCTACAGCTCCCTAGGAAGTTAGAGAGCTGCTTCTCCCAAGTGTAGGTGCTGGATATCTGGAGTGGGACCCTCACAAACCAGAGGCAGTTTGGGTGTTGGTAGTGCAGCGTCATCTCTACCCAGCTGCTCTCCTTCTCTCACCCAAAGATGACAACAGAAGCTGCAGTTCCTGGCATGTGCTTTTAACAACAAACTCAGGAGAAATAATTTTGCTACTAAACCAGCATTTGCAGTGCATTATTTATTTTCTTATCAAAAGACAGCTGATGGGAGAATCCTATAAGACAGTATCATGTGTCGAGAGAAGGGAGATTTGTTGTTGCAGTGCTGGCTGTAGGTCTGCTTGTAACTGGTTTACAAGATACACAGGCCAGCAGAAAAGGAGTAGAACATTGAGATCCCAGTGACGGTGCTTCATTTGGATACAGTGACTTCAGTCACTGCCTTTGGTCCTGCAATGCTCTTTTTAGCAAACATTTTCTGTTGGCTTTCAGGTAACACTCCTTTGATTAACTGATTTTTTTTTTTCCCCTTTCAGTTGATTTGGACCCCTCCAGTGCCATACTTTAATTTTACTCTGTTTTACTGTTTTGCTTTGCTTCTGAAGTGAGTCCATAATCATGGATGGGAAGTGGTGGAATTGCCATCCCTGGAAGGGTTAAAAAAATGAGTAGATGTGGCATGGTGGTATTCGGTTGATAATGGGACTTGATGGTCTTGTAGATCCTTTCCTACCTCAATGATTCTAAGTCTATATTGAGACTATACTATAACATATTAGTGTCAAGGGACTATAATGATTTGATTTGCAGTTTTTGAGAAATTTAAAAAATGTTTTATGACTTTTTTCTACCTGTTTTGATTAATGTGATTAATTAGAATTAAATTGATATGCTTATAAACACAATCCTTTTACACCAAAGTGTCTTTGGAATGCAGCTTAATTTCTGATCCAGCAGTCAGCTGATTGATCCCTAGCCAGGGTACTTGTTGGAAGACATATAGCTGCATCATCAATGAGCTAGGAATATTTTGAAAGCCTCATGTAGTTTCCAGGGATTTCCAGGAAATATTAGCTGCTCCCCTGCAAAGCGACAACTTTTATTAATCAGAAATAATCATGTCTGATTTATAGCGTGGAGATTAAAACTTGAGTCAATCAGTACAATGTTCATCAGTGAGCAAAGCCCAAGACCAGTCTGAACTTTCAGTCCCAGAGTGCAAATTGATCTGCTCAAGCCTCCAAGTGAGACTGCATGTCTTGGTAAAGTTATTCAGAAGTTAAGCAGCACTGAGCTCTCTTGGTGTATCTTTACCTCATTCTCCTCACAGTGTTAAACCTTGGAGGTGAAAGGCCACTGAAATCTTGACTTGGAATCTTGTGCACACAGCACGCCTGGTGCAGCTGAACAATCAGGCCAGGGGCTCTTGTCTCCAAGGCAGCTTGTTCCCTTAATGGGTTTGCTATTTGGAGCAGCAGAACAGGTGAGTAACTGTTTAACTTCCAATGTGATTAGAAAGGCTACTACACCTAATTTGAGAAAGCAACCTTCACCAACAGTTAAACACACCTGTTTCAGAGGTGACCATGAGAACAAGGCTTAGATTGGGGAATGAATGGAGACAGGCAGGGCAGTGTGTGACATACTCCCTTGTTGGCCTTTCCAGAATTTATAATTTGCTGACACTATTTTGTCTGCAAAGAGAATTCTCCATAACCCTGCACACTTATACAAAGAGAGATATTGCCCTGTGCCACTCTCATTGGAGCTGTTCCCCAGAGTTAAAGGAACATAACCAGAAAAGATACAACTCATAAGTATGATGGATAATATTTATGGCCATTAGTCAGTACTCTACCATTAGGAAAACGTGCTGGTCTTAGCTTGGCATTTGAGTGAAAGTGATAGAGGGCAGAGAGCAAAAGAGAGGTAGGAATGTCTTATCTTCCTGTGGAAAACACAATATTATCCATGAATACTTTTCTAGAGGTGACCTATAGGGATTTACATTCTGCCCACTTTTAACAAACTAGGGATTTCTATTTATCTCACAACACCCTGTCCAGCCTCTGACTTACCTGTAGCAGAGCAAATCAACCCAGCCCAGCTGTACATCTGAAGCCGAATGTAAAATCTGAACTGTAATGTCCCAAGATTTAGAAGCAACTGTTTGGGTGCAGCATAACGTGAGGGGAGATAGCAGCTGTAAATAATTCTAGAGAAAGCTGCTCAGAATCAAATAGCTTTCAATCAGATCTCGGCAGTTTCATCTTCTCCTTCACTAAAGATACATTGGATAAATTAAACTTTAAGTGCCTGAAATTCAGGAGCACTCTGTTAGACCTAACCTTGTAGCCATGGAGGGCAGGGTCAATCTCACTGTTAAAATCATGATGGCCGTTGTCAGGTCAATGATGATGACTTAAAATTCTTGCCATAAAACATCACTCATGTTAAAAAAATGACAGTAAAAACACAAAAAATGTTTATAAACACTTAATGAAAATTGGGATAATTGAATTGAATTGAATGAAAACTATCTAAAGGCTCCATTTGCACTAAATTTTCGTTATCTTACTTTTCTTATGAGAGTGTTAAAATAACTCATTTTTTTGTGAAAAGATTAGTGTTGCTTTATAGTTTCAGATTCTGTAACTTTCAGATGCTTGAAATCTAATATTTCTCTTTCATGGAACCTTAAACAGTGACTGACGGAATAACAAAGGATACATGAGGACTAATAATTACACGGCTCTTTTAACATTACTCTTTTAACAAGCCTTTTTAATAGATGTTCTTAAATTCTCATTTAAGAACTGTAGATAAATTCTCATTTTACATCAGTGACTGAAGAAAAACTTTTTTTTTAAGAGCAAAGGATGATGTATTATGGGAAATGCAGAACTTGGCACCAGGGTCAGAAATACCTTCTCTATCACTGTATATGGATATTACCATCAAGCTATAAAATTTTAAAAGCAAGTAAAAAATGTAAAGAAAATTATGCAAAGCAGTAAAGAAAAAGTATTTGTTTAGAAACAGCTAACACAATTTTGCAATCTGATTTACAATTTTAAATCTAATTTCCATGGTTTTTGTTAGCTTCAGCTTCAGCCTTAACTCACTGTTTTGTCAGTGTGCATTACAGTTCAGCACTCCTTTCTGAAAGATCTGTCATATTGTAACAAAAGAGAGAGACTGCTCTGGAATAATTCTATAAAAGTACTGAAAAGCCCTTGATTTTGGCCAGTAATGAGTAATAAAAATGACTTCGATTGGGAGCAAAGCCAGCTGTCTGAGCAACAATATTCATTGAAGATGCACTGAACTTATATATGATTATGAGAATGCCAAGTGTGTGGCTTATTAAATTTGCTTGAAGAGAATTCTTGGGAGGAGAGAAAGAAAGAGGCAATGCAGGTCTCACTGAAACAGCTGCATATGAAAGGGTAATATTTGGATTAGAAAATAAATTAGAAGAATTCAAAGGAATTCAACAGCAATGTTTGAACCATATCATAAAGGAGGCTGAGGATTAAGGGCTTATGGAGAAGAGAAAAACAGAATAGGAAAGTGTGCATAAAACTCATAGCTCCATAGAGAAACACATAATCCCTTTTCTGTGTGTTCAAGGGTAAATTTGGTTTATTTTCACTATTTTGTTTTGCACTTGTGAATAGGAGGGAATAACAGAGTAAACACGAACAAAACCAGGACGTATTTAAACAAAATATTAGTTAATTCTACAGCTGAAAAGCTTCATAGGTAATTAAAAATATCACAACCTTGGCTTTTTTGTCACTCTCTGAGGCTATGCATCACTAAAACATGCAGATGAATCCCTGAAAAAACCTTCTATTCAAATTGTAAGTTATATACAAGGGGAGTAATGGCATATGTAATTCAGACTTTCTGCAGAACAGAAACAATTCTATAGTAGATTTCAATGTCATTCCCTTACGATACAGTTATCAGAGAAAGGTTAGTTCTCTGCTGGAATACTTTCTGAAAGCATCAGCCTCTACTGCTATGAGGAAATACAATTGAAAAGACTTATCCTGTTCAATAGCTAACACTTTATTATGGGAGTACTGACCAGAAACTTTTTTGTGATTTAAAATCTGTGAGACTCTTAACAGTTGAACTGATACTGTGGCCAGTATTTTTTTCTATCAAGCTGTTTGTGATAGAAAATTGGATTTTTGATTAAATTGGAATGTGCAAGAAGCAATGAATTTTTCTACATAAAATCTCCGATGCTTAAAAGAAAGGAATTGCTGAGAAAGGTACGAGATTGCATCATGAAAATTATAGTATTGGGCCATAGGTTTCCATTTTGTTCTAGGTGATAGATTTCTTACAACCTGGGGTTCTTGGGACATATGAGTCAATATTAAAAGGGAAGAAAACTGCATTTAAACGACTTCTTACAGGATGTAGGTAGTGGCAGGGTTGTATAAAATTACTTGTGCTGAAAAGTATTTTGAACACTGCAATGCCATAGATCTGAGAACAACCCCAAGTTGTAAAAATAATTACAATTGTACTAGTCACTTGTTCAAACAAAAACCAGATGATCAAATTTCATATTTCTAAACTCTAAATAACACAATGGAAAGAAAAAAAAAATCTCTATCTTTCTAATTATGACAATTTTTAATGAAACAGAAACTATAACATGTCACTGCTTAAATCTGTGGGCCAGACTGCAATTTATGCAATCCTTTTGCAAAAATCTACAGGGATCCAATCTTTCAGACCACTTCTGTCTTACTTGCTAGAGCTCTTTGATTTCCTTAATTTTGAAGCATTTTTGTGCGGCAATTGGTGTAACCTGTCTGACATTTCAGATCTCTTGGGGAGAACAGATTCCTACATTCTTATATTTTTGCTTATCCTGGTAATTGCTACTGTTTTCCTGGCAAAATCTCCAGTCTTTCCCCTGATAAGACATAAGCCTCTTGCTTTGCATTAATGAAATCTCATCCTGCTGTATTCCAGTAACTGTTATTCCTTACACCAGTGTAAAACACGATGTCAGTTATTTCCACATCCTACCTGTTTAGTTCTCGTTTTGGAATCTGGTGACAGATTGTTGTAGGTGTAATGGGCCTGTGTGACTCCACAGAAAAGGACAGCCACAATACCTGAAATTCAAAGAAAAAACGGAGTTAGCTGCTTCTGTTTTCTTACTTAGGCTTGCAAAAGGCTGCATAAAAAACCAAATGAGTCTGTTAACAGCTTTTTATAACAAAAGAAATTTGAGATATATGTTCTAAGGACAGTCATGCTTTCATAGCGTTTCTACTGTTGTGTATTTGGAAATTCAAGGCTGTAGAAAATTTGCTTCAGTTCATACACAGTATGATCCAACCATAATCTAACTTACAGTAAGTGTAGGACTAATATAATCATAATATGTAGGAATTGGTACTATTTGAAAAAAAACTGGCAGGGACTGAATAGGAAAGGAAAAAAGGATTTTGTTACATTTAAATGGTGTGAGACCACTGGATACTGTATGACTGCAACTGGGTAAAATCATTTCAGTCTGTGCCTGATTGTAGCTTATCACAAGCAGTGTGTAACAATGTCAAAGTGAACAACACCACATTGCTTAAAAGTGATGCTGTGGCAGGTGCAAGCTGTGCTGCTTGGAACAAGCAGGTCAGTGACTGTAGACACGTGGCAGCAGTTATAGTCCCAGCTTGTGGAAGGTCTGGAGGGGCAGAGAAGCAGGATTGTCAGGAGTAGTAATAACAAATCTGTTTTATAGGGATGTTTTTCAATACTTCCTTGGCCCTGGTCCTAACTCACTAGAATCACAGAGTAACTGTAATGCTGTATTGTAATTCAAGTAGCTGATAAGATTGTGAGGTCTGGACACAGGTAATGCAGGAGGAACACACATAGGGAGAAAACAGAAAACCAAAATTATTGTCTACCAGTAGCCACATGTAAAAGCCCACAGAGGAAAAATGCTGGTTTTTTCTTAAACTTGGAGCATGTCTATATAGATAATTATTTACACAACAGCTCAGGGCTTTTCTGTGTCCATTCATGATCGTTCCCTGAAACCCTGCACACGCCTCCCCAGGCAGGTGGGGTGGGCTGAGCACAGAGCCAGCCACAGTGGGATCGCTGTCTGCTGCCATCTCTGGGGCTCACATACCCACGATTTACCAGCATCCACCCCACAGGGCTTTAGTCCTTGTGCCTTTCAGCCCTTCTCCTCACTGCCACCCGTGCAGGAGCGGCAGCATGCCCTAATTAGCCTTTAGTTCTGCTTCCTCACGGGCTGCTCCGCACATTGCTAGATAATTTTCAGCTCACAGGCTGCTCACGTGTACTGACATTATACTGGTGAGTCTGAGGCAGCAAAGCAAGCAGAAAGACGCCTGTCCAGGTTTAGGCACTATTCATCCTTGTGATGTGATTGTGCTACAGCTTTCTAGGCATTTATGGGGTTAAACAAGCATGGACTGAAACACATAAACCAGTTCCACTGGAAGCAAAGAGCATGAAGTGGGATGGTGAAAAGAATCTCAGTCTGTTCCTCCAGTCCTGGGCTGGACACTGGATAAAGCTCCCTCCAGCCCCCATGACGGTGACTCTCCTGACTTTACAGGGACCAGCAAGAAGGGGCTCAGTAAGGGGGCAGGATCTGCAGCACTGCACCTTTAGCACAGCAAAGGCAATACAAACAATCTGCTACTTCAAAAGCATGAATGGGAGCAGGCCAGGCTTCAAAGGCCCAGGAAAAATGGACAGGAACACACTGAACAAGTGTCAGGTGCCTCAAGCACAGATACCTCGACAGGCTCTTTAACAGGCTAATCCAAATCTCTAAATGCTTGAATTTTAGCAGCAAGAGGGCTCTTGAGGTAGGTGAAATATCCTCCTGCCCTGAACCACAGCACAGATAAGGAAACAAATCAAACTAATAATTTAGACAATGCTGAAACTATTTAATTTGGGGGAGATTGTGTGTGTGGGATCTGTGAATTCTCACATACCAGTTAAATTAATTATTACCTTACCATGTATTTCTTTAGACTCTCCTTATATTGCTAACCAAGAAAATATTGGCCGAAAAAATCGAATTTTCTTGCAAGCACCTCTCTTTTTTTTCTGGGAAGAACTGAGGCTTGGCATTAATATGCCTTTGATGGAAGAAAAAAGTTTGGAGTAAATACTTCTGATTTGATTTGGCACAAGGGATAACTATCATCAGAAAGAAAACAAGGAAACAAATGTTTTTCCCCACAAACCACTGTGGACATTTTGATTGCTTCTGGGTTCTCTTTATATCATAAATTTACCTTAGTGCTTCTACGGAACACTGAGTCTTTAGCCAAGAGAAATTGCACTGAGCTTTTAGTGTGTCTTTGTTTTTTTATATTTATTTTCCTAAGTCTGTTTTGATTTTTTTTTCCTAGCTACACTGAGACTTTTCTTCTTCGTAAATAATGTGGGATGTGGTGAGATTGTAACTGCTTAAAAACATTCCGGGAAGTTTATATTTTTGTGAGGTCTAATTGCTCTCATAAATGTGTCTAATTCTTTTTTTCTCAGTAACTGTATTTGATTGTGCAGAACTGATCTGGGGAGTTTAAAAATTCTCAAGGCATTAATAATATGCACTGGGATGTTCAAACAATGACATTTCAGTTAAAAATACAGAAAACAGTAATGTTGCTAAGTATCACTAGCTCCAGGCTCAGTAACTGAAATGGAGACAAGAGCTTCTGATGCAGTTTCTTCTCTATTAATCATCAGGATGTCAGGTCTTGCATTTTTAAAACTGACTATTAAATTCAACTGTGATTATAAACTGGTTTTGTCTGCTAAAAACTGTTAATTATGGGTAGTGAGAAAACTGAGAGAGTGTCATGAAGAATAAAATGGCTTAAATCTGATTTTGCAGTAAGAATAAATGAACTGAACCATGCAATTATGCAAGTGTAGAAACCAGATACCCTGTTTCTAGGGAAGACTGGGAGAATGCAGTGGAATATTCCAATTGCTACATTTGAAAGCTTAATATGTACCAGCCATGACTCTCACAATGAACAACTCATTAAAAGGCTTGGAGAAAATTGTTTGTGATGAATATCCATAAAAATGATTACTTAAGAGTAATGACCAATTATATGTTAACTGAAAAAGAAAGAGAAGTACCTAAAGAGGCAAACACAGAACTCTTTAGTTACAAGGAAAAAGAAATCTGGATCTCTTTGTAGCACTATTAAAGCTGTATTTTGAAGTTAGCTGGGTAGCAAAATACTGTATGAACAGAGTATGGCACAGAATGAGGTTGTTTTTGTGGGCTTGCTTTCACAGAGAAACAGGTAAGAGCAAACATGGCAATACTGGGGTTGTGAAAAGAAAGCATCCATTAGATGCAGGGAGGCAGATAAAGCAAGGTGGCCCTTGTACTTGTCCTCAATTTCAGGCTATTGGAGACAGCTCACTCACTTGTTAAAGTGGCAAAATTGACAATCACTGAGACAGTACTATAATTGCAGAAAAAAATGCTAACTTAAAGTAAGCAGGCAATGTTCCGAGTTGAAATAGGTGGTAAGTTCTTAAGTGCAATACAGTTCCTCGTCTTTTTTAACAGATTACTGAATTTTTTTCTCTTAGTATAACAGATGAGACATTTCACAGAAATATGCTTATATCAGTAGTAAAGTTTCAGCTACAGGTCAACCTCTTTGAAGGTTTTATTAGAATTAAAAGCCCTACCATTTTATTTGATTTTTTTGTAACAGAGAAATTGAGACAACTTGTTAGCTGTTTATACAGCTAGAGAACTTATTCTTACATTAGTTTTTACAGATTCATGTGGTTGAAATGGTTGAGTCACAAGCTGGTAATATTAAAAAAATAGCAACTATATAGGAACTTGTACATTTAATAGTATTTTACTGGTGGTGCAAACCTTAAAATTAGAGTGTGAGAATTAATTTACAAGTGCTAATCTGAAAATAGTTCCTATATTGTCACTAAAACACAAAATCTTTTTTTACATCATTTCACAAACATGCAAAAATGAATGTCAGAGAAGAGCAGCATGTGCAACGTTCTTTTAATGCAAACCTGGAAGCTTGTGCCACAATCAAAACCTGAGAATCTGCTAATTTGAGAGACTAAAATGGACGTTTTTCTCCAGCTATCAGGTCTTTTGGTAGTAAAAAAGGGAATTTAGAAAAATAAAACCCCCAGGCTGCTACTTTTTGGGGAAGGAAGCAAAGGAATAGATAAAAGGTACAGCTTCATTTCAAAAGATCTGTAAGCAAACTGACCAGTTTTCATCCCAACTTTGAAGGTTTCCAGAGCTTCTGGGATGCCTCTGTAAAGATGCACAACACACTGAAATCACACAGTAAAGCAGCAAGAACTGGCCTTTCATCAAAGGTGGTGAAATGTGTTGAAAAAGGAACAATGAGGATTGGGTGAAAGAAAAATTATTTAAATCAGATAACATTTACTTTGGAGTCATATTTATGTCAGAATCTCCACAGCATCTCCTGGGATGCAGGCTGAACGTGTGAGTGGCAGGAAATGAGACTCTGCCTCAACTTGCTGCAGTAATAAGGCCAGACACCCAGTGGCAACAATATCCCTACCCAGGCTGTTTTCACTGAGGGTATGAAACGTGACTAATCGTTTTCTTGATACTAAAGAAAAGTTTAAGGCTTCTTACACCAGACCTGCACCAATGCAGAACCACAGCTCATGCTTTGTTCATGAGGCTTTTATCTCTGGAGTTGTCTGAGGTTGATTTTATGTTGAAGTGACAGAAAGGAACAAAAGATGGAGCTGAGGGGATTTTTTAGGCCCTTATCTGAGGACTGTTCATTGGTATTGCACCTGGCTGCTTCAAGTGAGACCTGGGCTTCAGTGTTGTACTTTTGTAACCCCAAATGAATTGCTGAATTCAATTTACATTGGAACTCCTATGGTGACATATAACAGCTTTTGTTCTGGGCATGTTAAGAGTGCTTACCCTGTTTATCCTGAACCCCTGCACTACCAATAAGACTCCACTGTCCATGCTTTTATGCAACTGATCTTTGGTCTCAGCTTAATGCATTGCTAGAATATGTACTTTTCTCTAAAAACATATTCATTTCTCTTTTTTTCTTCCTGCCTTAGAAGACTGTACCTACAGCAGCCCCTAAATTAGCCAGACTCAAGCCCTGACTCCAGTAATGGATTTGCAGCAGACCAGCCCAGTTGTCATCTGTCTCTGCACAGCAGAGCAAATGCCATCTTCTTACCTATTGTTTTCCTAATTAGGCTTTAGATTTCATCCTGTGCTCCTGGGAGTGACAGAACTAGAGCTTACAAGAGTTGTGGTATCTTTCCTTTTGACCTGGAAACCAAAGTATCCCTTCTGCCTCCTTACTAGCAGGAATCACCCTACTCTGTATGTCACAGCATGGCACATTACTAATGAACAAAGAAAAGAAAACCACACAGTTTAGAATTGAAAGCCCAGAATGTCTTCCTTGTATAGAAAAATGTCAGCTCAGTGAACTAAAGCCCATGAGGCACCAAACTGCCTTGGGCTCGCAGTGCTCAGAACTGCACAGAGAAATGTTTTGGTAGGTCCCTTCTGAGAGTGTCCACAAGAAGAACTGGTCACAGCATTTTAAAAAAGCAATGAGGTAGATGACAGAGAATAGACAAATCACAAAACAGATAGGAGAAGTGAGTAGCATGAGGATAAATGCACTTTGTCAGCAGTATTAAAGAAAATAGAAGTTGGTGACATTCCCTCTTGCTATGCCCTAAATACAAAGGCAGCACAAAATTGCCCCAGTGAGAGACCAGATATTTGGATGTATCCTGGGTACTTCATTCATAATATGTTGCTTATTCTTTCTGGAGGAAAAGGAGGAAAAGCTTTCCTGCCAGGTAGACTCTGCTCTCCTGTGAGCCCCTGAATAAGAAGGAAAATGTCACAAAGGCAGAAACATCACAAAATGTTCAGACAAGAATTGCTGAAGGTGAGGAAGCAGCAGTAATTTATTATCACAAGCCTTTTTTGCTTTATAATGATCAGAAATCAAAGGGCTCAGAAAATCAGTAAAGGAACAAAATTACACTCTCCAACAATTTTTTCCTTCAAGGTCTATTGTCTTTTTTTGTCTTCATAATGCAGGTCTTTACTGTGTAAAAATCAGAGCAGCTTGGCTGCAATTTTGATGCCTTTACACTGAGTCCCTGTGTGACTTTGAAGTATGCATCCAATGAAGACATACATACACGTCAGTTCCCATACATATGCTTGAGTGTATTTCTGCAGGTAAATTAATCTCTTTTTATTTGAATATTTGGTCACTTCAAACAGCTGTAGACAGAGAAGGTCTAAATGCCCATGTACATCGTAGAACCTTTCTCAGACTGACTGATCATTTAAAATTTAGAACATTTTATTAATTATAAAACAAGACAACAAGCAATTAATAAATGCAAGATGTGCTTTCCTCGTTTATTTCAACAAGTGTTTAATTTAAATTATTTATGATTTTTTTCATAGCCTACTAGTAAATACTTTGTAATGAACTTTGCAAATGAAAACAGCTCTATTAACACTGACCTTACTCTAGCATTCTGTTATTATAGCTTTGCTCAGCAGTCAGGAATGATATACTCCAGGGCAAATGAGAAAATGCACAAATTAGATTCTACTGTATAAGAATCAATTTATCATGCATGTGTCACAGCTTGATGATATAGCTATAAGATTAATAGCCATAACATTAATTTATAATTTCCAGTTCCCAGTATAACAATAACTGTGTAGTCATCCCAGATTTTTATTTTGATTTGCTGGTTCGATCACATCCATTTTTCAACCAGGGTCAGGCCCATATATTGTGTGTTATATATCATGATATCTTGAGGCAAAGGAATGAAATATTTGCTAAAATATTGACCTGTACTACTCTCCAATTAAATTTTATTTTAGAAATCTGCAAGCTAAACAAGTGAGCCCTACCACCTACTTTACCCAGTAAAAACCAGTATAGCCCATTATTTCTAAATTATGAAATACTTCAATATTACACTTCAAAAAGCTCAATGATTGAAGGACTGCTGTGGAAAGCATTATAAGAATAAAATTATTTTGCAATTACATTACTTAATAGCTACAGGGAAGTACTAGTCTAGTGTTAATCCTTTGAAGTTCATTTAGAAGGAATGAGCAGAGAAAACACAATATCCAAGGAAAATGAAGATGAATATAGGCATAAATGTCTGATGGAACAAGTTAATTTTTGAAGCATGTCAGCTCTAGGAGTGTGTCCATTGAATGCAGTGGTGCAGCTGTGCTACTGCTGGACGAGGCTCCCTGGATTCTCACAGCTGCTTTTAAGTACGGGCACAGGCGACTGGAAAACCAGAATGCATGCACTGAGACAGACACAGGGCCGAGCAAGAAAGCTGGAAAAGACTGGAAATGATAGAGTGTGGATTAAGAGCTGAGTGTGTCCTGAAGCCTGACTGAGTTTTTCCTGGGCTCTCCCTGCCTTCTGCAGCAGGTGCTTTGTGTGTCCCACCTGTGTGGGGACTGCACACAACTTCATTTTGCACACATTTCCTTAGCATGGGTACGAGAAATCAGAGCTGAACCAGAGTCTGGTGAAAATTTCTTAACCAACAGAATATTTCTGCTGCTGAACTTGGAGTTTAAAATAATATTTTAAATGAGGGGAGTTAGAACTATTTCAGAGGAAACTGAGAGGAGACAAAAGCAACATCAAAACTGGTTAAGCCAGACAACTAAAGGGTAATGTCAGCACAGTACCAATAAAGTAAATGCATTTATAAAACACAGCTTTGAACTTCTGAAGCCACAAGAAAGGCTCCATGATTTTTTCTGTAATAATGGCTTCTGACAAAAGCCTTTTACAGAAATTAAGTGATGAAGATTTAACTGATAAAGGTTTCAAGATTAAACTTTGCCTTCTCACAACAGTGTAATTAAACAATTTCCATGTGAAACTCAGAACCCATGAAAAAATACTCATGAAAAAATGCTGGTGACCTAAAACTCTTGATACTTTTTATTGGAATATATATGTTGGTGAAGTAATTATCTTTCCTCCATCAGTTCCTTTCTTGATAAGAATTAAATTTCCCAACAATTTTCTATTTTTTCCCTTAAACTGAAACTTTACTTTGGTTCCACTCTTTCCTCCCTCTCTCTGCCCTGTCCATTTAAAATTCCTTACCATGGCTACTACCACCGTCTGTGGTGTTCAATAATTAAGTCTTTTATTTCAGATATTTTATATATTACAGCAGAAAAGAGAAATGATACACTCTTCAGGGTAACTACCAGGAGAGACTCTGCTGTCCATCATCACGTTTGCAGCATGCAAAAAAGACATATGCCAATTATTTTTGTCTGGAAATACAGTCTGTTCCTATGCCTGAGAAATGGAAATTACCTTTGGTGCAGCACCTGAGGCTCTGAAAGATATTAGTGTTTCCTTTACAAATCTACTTTTTGTGTGTAATGTATAATCAATTGTACAGTAACTGAAACATAGCATCCTTGTGCTCTGTGAGGAATGCATTTTAAAACAGTCCTTCCTTGGAAGTCACTGGATTAGGAAGTCAGTACCTCCAGTAGGAGGCAAGTGATCAACAATTATCCTCCTTTGCTTCCATTTCTCTGTGGTATTCATGCCACATTTTTAAGAGCTTGTTGAGTGTAACCCCAGGCAGCAGCTCAGACTCTCACAGCTGCTCACTCCCTCTCTCCCTCCTCCCTGGTGGGATGGGGGAGAGAATGACAAGGGTAAGAGGGAGAATGGGTCTGGAGGGAGCTCTTGCTCTGGAATGGGTCGGCTGGGATCAGCTGTCCTGCTGCTCCCCTCACAGCTTCTCGTGCACCCTCAGCCCCTTTGCTGGTGGCGTGAGGAGCAGAAAACCCCTTGGCTCTTTGTAAGTGCTTCTCAGTGACACCTGGAATATCCCTGAATTACCAATGCTGTTTCCAGCACCACATTAGCTACTGTGAAGAAAATGAATGCTATCCTTGCCCAAACCAGCACAGAGCTGTTAAGAGAAAAAATGGACTTTCATTCCACCTGGTATCTGATTTTTTCAATGTAATGAAATACCACCCTTTTGTTCAGTTCATGTACCATTGTTTTCATTCATTGGCCTGAAAAATTTGGCAGTAAACAGGATGCAAAATTGTACAATTAGTAAGGCAAAGATGCAGATATTAATACCCATTCAGAAATAGCTTGATTGTGTGGCTCATATTAAAAACATAACATGCTGGCTCCAGAGAACTCAGTTAAAATATAACTGTTGCCTTCAAAAGGCTTTGAACAATTTTGCAAACAAACCAGCATGGGCTGCATTACCACTCCATTAAGCATTTTTCTTCTTCTGATTTTTCCTGACATTAATTAGAGCACTGGATTTCAAGGGTGACAGCCTCAGGAGCATTAAAACAATCAAGGTCATAGAAACTTTGTTCTTTTGAATCACACTATACAATGGCTTGCTGGGGAGGTAAACTATATCCATTCAAAAATTTTGCCTAAACTTCTGTGTATACTTTAATGGAGGCCCTGGGTACATAATTGCTTGTAATTGTACAATTTCTTTCCTGGCATTAATGAAAAAACAATCTGATCACACATCTTTCTTCCCGTCACTGGGACATGGCTGTGCCAAAGATGTACATGTAGGTGTACTGAACAAGATGACCTTTTTTTTTCCTAAGTACAAGGGTGGATGCAACCCACTGGCCCTGTTCTTGGTCTACTATTGATAATTGGTCTCAATTATTGATAATTGAGAAAAACAAGAAGGGCCCAGGACACAGAGTATGTGCAGAGGAGCACACAGCCTGCTAATCACAAGGCACAGCCTATTTCCTTCCTTGTACTTACTGTTATCTTTGGTCCCATAGCTGGCCAGAAAATAGGGGGATTAAGAGAGGATCTAATAGGGATGGGATAATGCAGGGAAGAAAGACCTGAGGACTTGTGCCTGATCCATTGTGTCTTTGTGTGGAAGAACTATTCAATGTCACTACAGAATTGTTCTTAAAGATGAAACAACCTTCAGTATAGCAACAGGTTTTAGAAGCTTTATATGTGATGTCATGCCTAAAATAAACCATGCATTTTACTCATACTAGAGGCATATTATAAAATTGCTTTTATTTAATTAAATGCAACACTTACCTGTAAGCCCAGCGGCTTCTGCTGATAAGAAGGCACTCCAGGACAGGAGGAAAAACAGACCTGTCTCCAACATAGGAAACTCACACAGCTTTGTAAATTTTGTCAAGTGCTAAAAGATTACTAAGGAAAAATAAAAACCCAACTGTTTTGTAAGCTAAAACTACTCCCAGTCTGAGAAAGGATGAAAGAAAGAAAGCTCCCCCACCATATTCTTCTACACATATTGAATTTGGTAAAAACTGCACAGCTTCTAACTTATCTCAAGGAGGAAAATCCAGAACAGACTTTGAAGTCAGCTATTTTAAGTACTTTTATGGAGTTTGAATTAATACCTAGTTGGTTTCATTTGATATTATTTTTCCCAGAAAAATGGAAAAGGAAATAATTTTGTCCAGTTTTATAAAAAAACTGTCATTTGCTCATATTTGTATGAATGCAAGGAAGATCAAAATCACTGATCTTTCTATAGTAGCATTTTATATGAACTGTAAAACACCAGAAAAAATGCATGGCAACAGACGGACCTTTCATTTCTACCTAAGTTAAACTGATGGGCTTGTTGGTCACACTGACACGATGTAGTGTTCTTGTATTTTTGTATAGTTGCTGCTAGCCTGGAGTTCATTAATAAGTTGCTGTTCTTAATAAATTCATATTTGAGCCTCCAAATACTTCAAAACACTTTCCTTAAAATATGGTTATTTACAAGTAGGATGATAAAGGCCAGAGTCCTGCCTAATGGTAAATGTAAAAAAGAATTTTGTAAATTCTGACAAATGACATTTCCTATAAATTTATGATTTGTCTGTTTTTTTACAAACGCTTCAGCCTAGAGTGGAAAGCATCAGGCTCAAACTAAATATAATCACTCTCAGATATTGCATATTTTTTCCAACATATATAGATTTGCTCCCTGAAAATAAACCATAAAGGATATTAAAGCTGTGACAACAGCATAAGAGGATCCCATGGCAAATGATCCAGCAAAGATCCCCAGAAAATTTCCCACTGACTGGAAGAAAGCAGCAGCATCAAAAGCATTGGGATTCTCCTTAGGACTGTAAATGGATATAGAGCTGAAAAAAAAAAAAAACAACAAAGGGGTGGAGGAAAAGGAGAGAATAGTAATAACAAATTCAATCACATTGTAACAATTTTGGAATCAATAATTGAAAATGAACAGTTTGAGGCAATCAAAATGCAAAACAAGGCTTCTCTGGGCTAATAGCAGATGAGAGCAAGGCAGATGGAAAACCAATTTGTTTTCAAGGTATCACACTGGAAATAGTCTACTGCCAGTCAGCAACACTTTTATACTAGAAGTGCCATAAACAATATTGTTTCCAGGCCAACAAAACATTAAAAGGTGGTAGGTGGATAAGAAAACTGCAGGGAAGATAGATAACTTTGAATTATTTATTGGCCATATGTCCTCAGAGCAGTTACATATTCGCAAATATCCTTGATAAAAAGTGCAGTTTTGTGGAAAAATGAGTGACACAAATCCCAGCAGGTACCACACCTGCAGCAGCAATTTTGTCACAAACCACCAAGTGTTTTTGTTCTTGGTGTAACCCTTCATAGCCAGGGCTGGAGCAATAGGAAACCTTGTGGACAGAATGAATGCTGTCCCAGAGAAAGAAACTGCTGCAGTTGTCCAAGGTCATCTCCTGGTTCTCACCCCAGAGTGCAGCCTCCACAAGTATTTTGGAATGGGAAAGGATGCCACCAAAAGCAAAGGGGCTGTGCTCTAAATAATTCTTTGAGCTTCTCAGAGTTATTTGCCACCAGTTAGTTATTACCCAGAACACCAGTCACTCCATGTATGAATGTCTTTTTTCTTGTTGAAATGTTATATTGAACAGATACAAAATAGCTCTGTGTGTTCTGTTGCTTTGAGTACTGTTTTGAGTACTTTTATGATCCTTGTCAAAGAAAATGTGCTGAGCTTGCCATTGGATTCCAGAATGTGCCTTGGATTGCTGGAAAATGATTGGTATTTTAAGAATTAAAATTTAAGAATTTTTAAAAAGTTGTGAATATTTTAAGCTTTTGGTAATAAGAATGCGATCCTTGCAGTCTGATGTTTTTCATTTAGAAATAAGGCTTAGAGTGGAAGTTCTGTATAAAGGATTTTCTAAACAGTTGCACTGAAATAACATGAAGATGTGAAAACAGTTCTCATGCTTTCAGTCTGCAAAAATGGCACAAGGATTCTCAAGGCATATGGTGGAGCACCACAAATATGAGGGGGTGAATGCTCATGTACTACAACAGAAGTAACTAAGCACTAAAATCTGTTATCTCCAGTTATGCTGATTAGCACCACCACAAAATCAGTGAGATGATTTCTAGTGGAAGGTGCTATTGATACAAGGACACAAAACACTGGCAGCAGAGGAACTGGTAATCAGCAACAGGTTGCTGTCTAAATTTTCTGTCCTTTTCCCACTGTGGCTTGCTTAGACCAGAGGATCAGTTGTAATTCTTTGTTTCTCTTGCCTAAAACCTTGTAGGTGTGTCTTGACAGCAAAGCAGCCACTTGGTTCTTTGATGGTTGTGCAGGCAAGTACACTGAGGCTGCAGCTGATGGTCTGTTTTGCTTAGTGAATTATAAATCAGGAAATGAACTTGTGTGCCACTGGTGCTGTGGCCTGCATTGAGTGATGAATTCAGAGATCCTAAAGTCAAGGAAAATGGTTCTAGTAAAATGACAGGCACTGACCATGATAGGGATGCTCAGTAACAAAAAAGGTCTTGACATGGAGTGAAAATTTATTAGTCAAATGTAAGCTGTAGTCAGTAAATGGCTTCTTATTACATCTGTTAATCTTAGGGCAAGGAAATCTGGCTTTATTAAGACCAGTTAGGGTTACAGTTTGCCCTCCAATCTACCAACAGGTTTCAGGTATAAATAAAACTAGAAGAAAGCATCCTATTCTTAACATAGTTATTTCAGGAACAAATATGAAATGACTCATTCTCACTGAAAAATGTTTCTACTTGGTGTGCCCCCTATGTTTTTAAAAGCAACACAACAGGACATACGCTCATTATACTACTGTGCTTTCTGGTCTAAATCTTTCCAGAACTCCTGTTTTCCTGCAGCTCAAAGTATATCTACTTCTATTTTTCATTTTGCATTATTCTCTACTAGAGCTATTTATTTTTCTGGATATGTTTCTTTTTAGCACTAACTTTTAATCCTTTCCAGCATCCAAAATACACAGTAATTTACCTGACAATTTTTCTATATAAGCTGCAATTTAACAGGACAGGATTTTATCCTGTTTATTCCACTACCTCCTGCCAAACCAATTATTTGACCTAAAAACAAAATTGCAAAATTTAACACTGGAGAGAACCATAATTAAAATGATAGTGCCTCTACTCTTTTTCCTTTTCCTTGGAGAACAATTCAAGAGGCCTGCTGACATGACTTGCCCTCCTCTCTGCTCTCTGCGCTCTCTGTTCAAAGGGCTTGATTGCAGTGCATTATAAGCAGTGTAGGAGAGTTTGATACTAAATTTCAAACTGTTTTTAGGTTTTAAAGGCTTTCAAAATCTGAACCAGTTTTAGAAAAAAAAAACAAAAAAGGGTTTATTTCTGTAAATTTGTATCAGAGGTGGATTAAGGGAGTCTCCAAAGTAAATGCAGTGGAAAAGGGTTTTCAGAGACTGATAAATGAAGAGATTTAATGGCAAAGGCCTACTTTATCTGCCACCCATAATGAGAAAGAGTGCAGGGAAAGGAATGAGAGATTTTTGTTGGCTCCTCACTGAATGCTCAGTATATGGATCTCACAGACACCTGTCCCAGTCCCTGCTACCTGTCTGTCTGTGAGCTTGGTAACCTCTGCCTCTCCTTCTGGTTGGAGTCAGGAATAACACTTCACTTCCTGGCTGGTTCTTATAAGGATTGGCCAGCACTTTCTATATTAGAAAGCTAGTTAACAGATCTCTTTTTATTTCCACTTCTTCTGTGTTTCCTTGAGCCAACGACATTGGACAGGCTCAAGTGCCTTCACAGCTTTCAAAAAAGGAAATACAGGCAATATTTTTTAATGCAATATATTGCAAGTTAGGGTGGTAGTTTTTCTTGAAGCACATAGAAGGATTAACCTCTTGTGTCAGTTGTACCATGGTAAGCATTCCACTTCCCTCCCCTCATCTGTTGAGATCACTTTAAGATGAAAGTTCGGCATGACAAACACTTTCATTCTACACATTTTATAGGGATCTAATACTAAAAGTCTGCATGACAGAAGGGCTTTTGCAATAGAAAACATCCAGTCATGTTTCCAGTTACATCTTTATTGATTACTTTTTACATCTTCAGTTATTCTTAACCAAAATCTCATTTATTCATAAGATCTTTTTCTTCCTGTTAGTTTTCACAGCCTGTGAGTACAGCACAATGTATTTTCCTTGGTAAAAAAGAAATAAAAAAGAAAGCCCTTAGCATTGCAGCAAAGATTTTCCAGTAATTCATGCAAGTTTTTTGAGGAAAAATCTGTTGTTGAGGTTAAATCTTGTATCCTACTTTTATTTCTGTCCAAACCTGATGTGCAGAGAGCTAATGTGGCAGCATGAAATAAAAATATGCTAATCAGCTTTAACTAGCAGAACAGCATAAAGATTCTTTGTTTTGATATAAACCAAAGTGAAGCAACACCTGTATCGGATGAATTAAAAAAAACCGCATTATGCTCAAGCATCAGAAGTAAAATGTGTGCAAACAGTACAGAAAATTTCCGATAGAATTATGAATAATCAGTTATTAGAAATAACCAGTAAACAGACTGGTTCATTCCTGTCTTTTTCCGGTCTATTTGACCAACATGAAAATAAACAGCTTTAGAGAGCAACATTTCTTTCCACTTGCTAAGCCAAAGGGCTTCCTTTAGCCAAGTGCCCTTCTTCTTCCTTGCCTCTTCATCAAGTGCCATGTAATACTGCACAGAACAGAATCAGGAACAATGTGAAAAAAAGAAAAAAATACCTGAAAATACAAGAAGGTCAGATGTTTCCTAAAATATCCTCATTGAATAAAGGGGGATCTCCCTCAGGTGATAAATAATTATAGAGCTGCATAGTGATTGCATCAGCTGCTAATTAAGAAAAATAAAACAGGCCAGAAAAAAAAGTATCCTAGAGTTCAAGGTTGTTTCTAAGAGGGAAAGAAGGTTATTTTTCCTGAGATTATTATTATGCAGAAAAAGGTAGGTCACTACAGCATGTTAGAAAACTTGGATCTTTCAGAGAAGTGGATTGAATCAAACTGTTTATATTCCCACACAACTTTTTCGTTATATAGTTTTCCTAAAAGTGTTGGAAGAAAACCAAAATGCCAGAACTGTAATTTACCCCAATGTGTATTTGAACTAGAGTCCAGATGTGAAAGCTCATGCATGGCACCAGACCCCTCTTGGCGAGCTGGTAGAGCCTGCTTAGGCTTCCTCACAAAAGATCTCCTCACACAGAAAGCAGATGAACTATAAAGATAAAAACAGTTGGGGAAGTTTGGGATGTGACTATGCTAAGCCAATAAAAGCATGTGTGAAGCAGAGAAGGTTTGCAGGCAGTTAAGGAAAAAACACACCAGAGCAGGAAGTCTTAAGGACTAGCAGAGGCAGCCAAGTTTAATAGTTCTGAAACAAATGTGCAGAGAACTTCTAGGTAAAAATTTCAAACAACAAACAAACATATTTTTCAGATGTGTTAAAACAGTGATCAGTACATTAAAAGGGCACAAAAGAGTCTTTTGTACATTTCTCTGTATAAACAAATCTGCCTCCATGGAATTTATTCCTGACAATATTTGAAGATTTTTAGATATTTGAGGTTCCTGAAACAGAATTTGCAGAAATATAGATATTAAACTTTCTATTTATATAGAGCTTTATATATCAGCTAAAAAAAAAGAAAAAGAAAAAAAAAAAAGAAAAAAAGGTACTAGTAGTTGAATTACTGCCCAAGTGGGCAGCGTTCGAAACTTCATTATGAATAGCCAGAATTTTATTCTCCTTGGCAATGCAGCAGATCATGGTTTTTATACCACTTATAGCCTGTTTTCATCACTGCTACTAATATTATTGTTTTTAATTCTAGTACAAGGTCTAGCAGTTGTTTTTAGAAACTATTTTCTAACTAAAATTACACTCTGTTTCTTTTTCTCTGTGTCATAGCTTACTTTCTTCCTCTGTTTCTTACTTTGTTCCTTTGTAGGTTTTCCCAGAATTGCTAAAATACTAGATGACATTTCATCTTGATTACTTTAAACCAAGCTAACATTTACTGTTTTTGTATATGAGCTTTTATTGCTTTTACACTGGTAACTCTTTCCAGTTTTCTTCAGTGTCCAAGCCTGAGCTGACACGCAGCAGCAGCTTGTCAGAGAAAATAAATAGTTTGTGTTGTTCCAGGTAGACTTTCCCTAATGCAGATCTTAGTTGTCATCTACCCCTCAACATCAGGGACTGCAGAAAATCTGTCATTTTCCCTCCTCCTTCTCTGTTTCCCAACCCATTATCCTTAGCAAGTCGGCTCTTCCTCCTTAGGGAACCTTGGAAACCATCTATCCTGGTGATCCCATTCTTGTCCTAAAATTCCACCACCTGTGCCATGAAAGGACCTGGTATCTCCCCCACCTGGATGGGGTTGAACTCAGCTTCCCTGGTGCCCAGGAAAAGCTTTGCCAGTCCTGCCACCAGAGGTGCTGGACACCCTGCATCCTTCTGACCCTGCTCAGAACTTGCTCACTTCAGGGCTGCAGTCATTTTGGCTCGTAGAAAGGAGACGTGAGATGATAGTTTCGACAATTATTAAGGAGTTAATGGGCCTGCAGGCAGAGCAATTTCAAGTCTAACATCATCTCTGATCTGGTGTGGAGCTTCTCTGCCCCAGTGCATCTGAGAAATTGTGTGCACTGTCATCTGTACAAGTATCTTAGCTTCTCATTACCTTGTTCTAACCTGTTTTTATCTTTGACAGAAAGAAATCCTGATGAGCAGCAATGTGGGCTTAAAATATATGTAAAAGAAAATCAAGGATTTAACAGTAAAATTGGTTCACATATCTCTGAGGGTTGGCATAAGAATATTTCATTCTCAAATGACTGCTATTGCTTCTAAATGCCTAATTTTCATAAATCTATTTGGAAATATCACAGTCACAGTGACAACTCCTTCCTGTCCCATATCTTCGAGAGGAATGAAGCACATCAGCAGAAAACAGATGGCTGATAGTGGGTTGTCTGTGACAGCATGTGCTGCCTTCTGTGTTATCCCTCTGACTGTCCTTACTTATGAGCTGATCATATCAAAAGGCACATAATTTACACATTTCTGTGCCTGCAAATATGATCCTTTCTCATTTGCATATCAGAACTGTAATCCAACTCACTGTTTAATTTCCATTCTTTTTAAACCTTGCATGAAGAGGAAAGGCCTGGGTGTATCTAGTCTCCTCCCAGTTAGGGAGCTTTTAGTGAATTCAGCAACTGCGAAGATGCACGTAGTGCTAAGAAAGTAGAAACAAAGAATCAACCACCAAGGAAGAGATAAATATATTTATTGTACTAATAAAAAGAGCTGGACTTCTCCCCTGCCTGGCATCTCTCTATAATCACTTATGCTTATGCAAAATAGAACTTATAAGGTAGAACAATACTGTTAAAAATATGTGTTTTTTCTGCAAAGAAAACATGATTGTAAAAGTTGCAACGCATCAACCCTGTGAGTTAACAAGAAACAATGAACAAGTTAAAAATTCTTCAGTCAATATCTGGAAGGAAAAATGAAATAGTTTTCTATGTCATTTGAACCAAATCTGCTGCGTGAAGTCAATTGTGCCCTAATGGGAGTTAGATGTACTGGATGTGTTAAGACTCTTGCTAATGTTTGTTCAGGAGCCTGAGCAATCTTACTGCCTCCCTACCCCAGAAGTCCACTCCCAGCTCTCACACTACTAGCTTTACATTCTTCTTCTTCATTATTCACCTTTGTGTTATCTTTCAATTTTTTACTTGTGAGCCAGTCATCTCCAAAGTAACATATTTATCGGAAACATTTACACAACCTCCCCTTTATGTGACAGTTCTTCCCATTAGTGCAGGGTGATGAGACCCTGGAATATGGATTTTCTGTGAAAATATATATCTCTCTTGAAAGCCAAAAATTGAATTAACGTGCAATTGCAAATGTTCTGTCAGCATAAGCAAGAGTTTAATGTGCTTCTGGAGGCCTAATTCGATCCATGCCTCATGTTTATTTGTACAAAAGTGGCAGAATGTGATACTAGAGGACTTCATTTACTCTACAGAGTGCATAGAACAAAACAGCAGAGCACATTCACAAGACACTGACTAATGTACCCATAAGGGGTAAGGAAGGTGATTACTGGAAGAATGGATAGTATTAATTAACCCCCTCTTTTTCTGCTAAAATTTTTGGGATAACTCAAGGATGAGGTAACAAAGCCTTTCAACTACCCTCATCTTTCAGAGTGACTTCACTCCTGCAAACAAATTTTCCATTTATCTCTTTCAATTGAACTCCACCTGCCTGTTGATAAAATGATGTGGGCTGACGGTTGCCTGCACGGAGCGTTAGAACGCTGCAGCAGATTACCAGGAAATCACTGTGATTTACTGTCATCCTGCTCTAGAGGAGAAACTGCCTCAAATTACCCTTACAGTGATGAGTATCTGAAATAACTCCACTGATTCAGTGCAGTTGGAATAGATGTGCACTGGTGTTACAAAAAAGCAGGATATGACCCAAACACTTTAAGGAAGGTTTTAGGCAGCTTGGTTAGCCATTAGCCATCCTTTGCTCTTGTGGGCAACTAGCAGAGATTAAATGGAAATGGTTTCCCTTAAATCTTTAATAAGTAGTAGTTTTCTTATAATCACACAGCCCATGATTTTGCTCAGGAACAGTTTAAGACTGAAACCACAGAAAATTATGTATATTTTATGCCAGACAATATTCCCTTAATTTAGGCTTTGACTCATCCTCATAATCCTGCAGGAGAACCCACTAGACCCATGAGCACTGTGAAACACCCAGGGATGAATAGCAGCATTTCCTTTGTAATAATAGCTGCTTCTTATCCTTCACAAATGCATAGTCCTACTCACCCTCCTCCAGGCTTTAAACCAACTTGTCCCTGAGATGTAGCTGGTTAAACAGTACTACAATATACTGTAATCTTCTCTGAAATCCCCTTGAATGAATGTGAACAAAGGAGTGAAGGGTAATATCACATTGCTTAGCTGATCAATAGAAGAACATATACAGCAGGTTCTTGTTTAATATTCAAAGGACTTTTTTCTTCTGTGACCTCTGCTTATGAAAAACAGATGTGTTCATGGGTGGTGCACCCCATGGCTTTCCACAGACAGCATTCCAAATGGTGAGGGAGTCTGTCTGTGCACAGCTCAGTGCTCCCAGAGCCAGTGAGAGGAAGCTCTAAGTGCCAAGTCCTCCTCCCCTGGAGGAAAGCAGACTGTCCTCTCACTGCTTCTCTCCTCTTGTCAGTGGGACAGGACAGGACAGGACCCCATTCTCAGCACTGCTCTCAGCCTCAGCTGTCCCATGGAACTGTCTGAGGTGTAACAGTGGGTGTTAAGCTTACCTAGGAATGTTGAAGAGGAAGGACACGATTGGGAGCATGCTGCTGGGAATATGCTATAAAGAATTGAAAGGTTAAGTGAAAAAGCAGGAGAAAGAAAACTATCTTTGTTATTTCTACCAGATATCAGTTTTATATTCTACCATTAATATATTCTACCAGATCTAATTAGAAAAATATAATGTACTAATTATGTGCTTTCATAGATTTTCTCAGGCACGAGGTATAATTTTGTTTTTTCTTCTTTTTTCCTGTTATCTCCCTGAAATAAATTTTCTGTGACACAAAAGTATTCTAATGAAGTCAGAATACATAATAATCTTTGTTTGCAACAAACCTAGAGCTTAGTAAGTGTGGGTATTCTTTGTCTTTTAAGAGATTTTTATGCTGCTGTTTGTGTTTAAATTAATTTATCTTAGACACAGTTGAGTGTGCTGCTAGAGGATGCAGGTAGTCCCTGGAGCAGGTGGTTAATCCACTGCCAATACTATGGGGCCATGCCAAATTTCTGGCCTATCAACAGCCTTGGACTTTTTCACTTGCAGAATGCTTTCTGCCAGAGATGAAGAAAGGAGCCCCATGTCTACTGCCTTCACTGAACTTCAGCATCTTCAGGAACTCCTGAGCAGAGCAGTACACTGGGAGGCCTGATGCTGAATGGAATTGATAAAAATAGGGTACACTGAATCCCACAAAGTTAGAGTGGAAGGAGAATTAAAGTATGTCTGAAGATTTTCCTATTTCAGTGTTCTCCCTCAGTCTGCTTAGGACTCTCTAATGTGTAATAAATAGGAAGAAATGTGATCCTTGGTATGTGGTATATCATCCTTGTATAGCCTGTGCATGCAAAACAGATTCTCTCATAGTCAGAAGGGGGTTAAATGAGAAAAATCTACAGTTCATGTAGCTATTTAATATCTGTCTAATAAATGTCAAATGTCTAATTTTTCTATCCCCTATTGAGATTCTTAGATTAAAAAAATAAATTAATGCTCCAAGAAATACTGTCAATAAATGCAGACAAAATGGTTCACATGATTTCTAATGTGCCCAGACCATGCGTTAGGACTTGGAACAACCTAACCTTGAGGTTGTGCCAAACACCCTCTTTAGCCATATTTTACTCAGGAAAACAGTTCCCTTCCCTCAGGTAACACAGTACAGTGCAAGGGATGTGAGGGGCAGGGCAGTTCCCTTGGAGCTGTTCTGATAGCACTGCTGCCTGCGCAGTCTTCCTCTGCATTCGGCATTCGCACTCCTCAAGGACGGCTCACTTCATTTTTTCCCCCAATGAAGACACACCCAGTGTTCTCAGCTGTCTCTGTGCTGCAGTTAAGAACATAGCTGCTGTGGGAATGGTATTTTCAGAGCTCCATAGCCCTGTTGATTTTTCCATGTGCCCACCAAACAGCTGATAATTTTTGCCTCCTGCTAATCTGGATTTGAGATGAGCCGGTAATCTAAAGAAGAAAATCTTTTTAATCTCCTGAGTTGCTCAATGCCACCTACATTTCATTATTGAAAATATTTTCTATATTTTTCTTCTAAAAAATGGAACAGCTAGGGAAAAATGACTCAGTCATTGTCAGAATGAAATGCTATCCTGCCTGATAACAAAGCTTCTCTCACAAATATTAGTTCCACTTCTATTGCTTTATAATAAATGGTTGCAGCTGTTGCCATGGCAATTTTAATTTTTAAAAATGTATCCAACTGAAGACAAGAAATGCAGCTGTTGTTATGAGAAAGTCTAAAATAAATCCAGATGTGAATTGTATGATCTAGTGTTGGCAGTAATAATGTCAGAAACAAAACATGTTACATGTTTTGTTTTCTTGATATTCTGGACCTGAGGGTGGGGATTTAGGGATATTCTAAATTCTAAGTCTCAGTTCCTGATCCCAGTATAGCAAATAAACAGAATGTAATTTCATCTTAGGGAAAGGCACTTCACTTGCTAGAAAAGCTGGTCAGCCTTGCATAGAGAATGGCAGTAATATTCCTGTAGGAGAAAGGTGGGCCTCAAGCTCTCCTTCACCTTTCTGCTAATATGCTAAAATTTTATTTTTTGCAGCTTATAAAAAAGAAAAATCCCAGTCATGGTAGAAATCTAAGAATTGCAATATTACCTATTGTTTACCACCTTATCACTCTATAGCCTGAAGTTCTTTAACCTGTTATACCTTTAATGTTAGAACATTAAAACAAAATTACTGGACAGTGCTCTACAAAGAAAGCATAATCCAACAAGTCCCAGTACATGTATTAATAGTCATCCACTGGAAAAATCCACTATGCTGGGAAGGTAAATAGTCCATGTAAGTCTCTTTTGGGAAAAAATATTTAAAGATAGAATTTCTGAGAAGGGGATAGAAGAATAGGGCCAAACTTATAAGCAAGTGAACTTCACCTCTGGTAAATGCTGTCTGAAAAGCACTAGCTCAAAGCACGGGCAGAGAGGTGTTTAGAGGCAGCCTGGGCAGTGTGACAGGGAATGGGACTGGGCAGGGTGGCAGATGGGCTGAGGGGTGGCTTTGCATCCCTCTTGTACCTTTTCTCCTTGCCTTGGAACTGCAAGGGCTGCTCTGTCTGAAGCCCTTCTAAACTGTAGCTGGCTCTCCACAGCCTCGGGGGTTCATTTCAGCAGCTTGGGGCTGCTGAGAACAGAGACGGGGCTGCTGAACCTTGAGGAAATTGGTTTGCTCGAGCGTTAAGTCAGTGCTGATTACGGCACCTGCCAATACCCCCTGGCAATCTGGAGGATTACTGAACTTCACTCAAGGTAAAATTAAACAAAGAGAGGGAATCACCACTTAGGGAAGTTGATGTGGATAGAATTTCAGCCCTAAATTCTAAGGCAATCAAAACAGTAAAATATTATTTTTATCCTTAAGGATTACAGAAAGAAGAGAAAACAAGAAAACATGCAAATACACACTCACTCATTCTGTTTCTCTAACTTCCATCTTTGGGGATATTTTACTCAAAATAATTGGAAGTCTCTATTTCTTTATACAGGAGTTTTGAATTATAAGTCACCTTTAAACTTTGCTACTTAAACATATACCACTTGAAGGAAATCTAAAAGTTAATGTGAATCTTGAAAATAATCTGGATAATAAAATCCTACCCTTCCCAATTTCCTAAATATAAATCACTTGGTCAAAGTGACCTAATACCAAATATACCGGATGAGAGCTTTTGCTTTGGTAAGAATGAATTATTTTTAAGTACACATGCTAAGGCTTTTGGACACACAGCTGCCAGCTGACTGTGAATTATTCCTCAGTGCTAAGATTGAAAAAGTTAAGGAACATCTTCCTTTGTTAAAATTAAGGTATATGCTACTGGCCTATCCAATGCACTGTGGGAAAACCTCATAGAAATGACTGCCAGCCAAACAGATAATTTTTCTTTCTGGCTTTGTAAAGACTCCATTGATTTATGGATAAACATGTAGTATAACACATTAATTTCCAGCACTTAGTTTAACAATAAATACTTTCCCTAGTCAGGAAGTTCCATGAGGCTTAAACACAGCTATTAATAAGAGGAGAATAATTCTGCCTAGCTTCATTACCCTCATAATTACTAGAACGTAGGAGTGTTGTCTCAGAAACTTTTGCATTCACTTCACTCTAACAATGCACAATGAAAACACTCTCCAAGCTATGGACTAAGTCCTGCTAATGCTAGAAATAGAATGTAATACTGTGAACATCTTATAATGAGATTTTAGAAATACCTTTCACCTTACTCTCTAGGAATAAAAATACTATAATAAAGAAGATGTACACTGTGAAATGGTTCAGGAGGCTGAAATTTTCTTCAGGAATATTTTCATTAGCTGTAACCTTCTCCCAGTGTGTCTGAGGCAGGAACAGCAGCCTGCTAGGCACTCCATTATTCTCTTACTATCACTTCTGGCTGTGCTTGCTACACATCAGTAGAACAATGTGAAAAGAAAAACTGTTTGATTTCTTTAAAGCGAAAATAAAGTAAACATTCAGTGAATGGGAATACAAAATTAAAATGCTTTAAAGTCTAAAAACTATACCACTTTTGTGAGATTTTGTAATGGAGAAATTACGAAGGGAAAAAAGTGAATATCAGTTTATTCAATGTATTGCTGGGATACTACTTTGTTCAAAGTTTTAATCATATTTAAACCTTCCTTTTCAAAATCCAAATTCTAAAGTCACTATGTCTCCCCAGAAACGTGCTGAAATTTCATTAGGAATCCAAATAACATACACATATGCACATTACATTCAGAATGTGTAGATCATTATAATTAGCAATTAGTTAGGGAACATCAAAGTTCCAAATGCATTAAGAGCAAACTGATAAGAAAAACTAGATGTCTTTCCTTGGTACAATGGTCTTCACAGGAATGTTCAGAAGTCTCGTTGCCCTGAACACAGTAGAAATGAACCAGCTCTGACACACTGAGCTCTCTCAGGGCCACTTGCACAACTGCTGCCCAGAGTGCTTTCTGTCTCTGTCACAGCTTGTGACTTTGCCAAAATGTCACCATTGAGACTCCATTGCCATGTTGCATTTGCAATTTCCATGAATTTTTTTTCTTCTCTCTCTCTTTTTTCCCCCCCCCCTCACTAAATTTGCATTCTGCAGAGCCATTATAGAGAGAATATCTCTGTGCTTATCTTGGACAGAAACCTTACAACCACATAATCACAAAGCTTTCTCACTGTACCACTTTGACATTCAGATTTGTCATTTCCAAGGGGAGGAAAGAGGAAATTACCCATCTGTTTCCTACATATCTTTCACCCTTGTGAAAATGTGACAAAATTATGCAGATTTTTAGAGGTTTCTGAAATGTTTAGTTGACAAACCTCAGTGGAGATATGATAAACTCCATCAACTAAAAATCTTCCAAGATCTCATTTTTTAGGCATGTACTATCTAAAACCTAAATGTGTGGGTTTTTTTCCCCCTGCAACTGCTGGTCCCCAGACTCAGCCAGCTGCTGTCCCCAGTGCCATGACTGTCACATCACCCCTCATGTCCTCATTACCTCCTCTTTGTCACAACGTAGTAAGAAGGATAGTGAAGAGTTGCTTGCACCAGAAATGAAGTCAGGGTCTCTCTTTAGGGTACGAAGGAGGTTGGATTTTACAGTCCTAGATTATCTCTAGAAATAATTTCTTTTTACCTGAGGTGGGAGACCTAGGGACTGGTGAGTGCCACAGAAGTGGTGGAGCTGGTCATGCAGTTCAGGGAAATGGGTAGAGCAAGATGTAGATGGTGACCATTGTGAAAAGATAAAGGAGAGAGAAAGATTGAGACCAATATGAAAGCAAGTGGAAACAAGGATTGAGTGGAGCTCTGTGACTATTAGAATAAATTCTAAGAATAGAAATTTGCTGAGTCTCATCATTTAAGTAGCTGTGAATTGCAGTAACTAGAGGTTTGCAGTCCCTCCTGCTGTGCCTGGCACGGAAGGAAGGCAGCTGGTGCTACTGTTATCAATTATTCTCTTTGCTCGAGTGACAAAAGTATATCCTGAAACCATTAAAGTTCCTACTCCAAAAGGTGAAACATGCACACTGAAATGATGTCTTGGGTATGGGGAGTGGGGGGATTTCTGTATATGAAAAAATAAATTTAAAAATTACATTTGATTAAAATGTTTACAAAAGGTACCTCTCAATTCCTTCTCTGTAAGATATGAACATTTTTGGGCATTATGTAACTTTTGAGTATTTGATAACATTTATATTATTTTGATGTCCTTTATGGACAGTTGCCCATGCACACAGAAAAAAAATTATATATTTATGCACATATACACATGCAAAAGAATTTCATGGAGAGTTCTGTCAGTTCTAACAGCCTCAGTAGCTTAAGGATTTCATAGAATCACAGAATCACTAGGTTGGAAGAGGCCTTCAAGACCATTGAGTCCAACCCATGCCCCAACACCACCTCAACTAAACCATGGCACCAAGTGCCACATCCAGTCTTTTTTCAAACACACCCAGGGATGGTGACTCCACCACCTCTCCGGGCACACAATTCCAGTACTTTATCACTCTTTCTGTAAAAAACTTTTTCCTAATTCCAACCTAAATTTCCCTTGTGCATCTTAGGACTGTGTCCTCTTGTTCTGTCAGTTTCTGCCTGGAGAAAGAGACCAGCCCTCACCTGACTGCAGCCACCCTGCAGGGAGTTGTAGAGAGTGCTGAGGTCACCCCTGAGCCTCCTTTTCTCCAGGCTAGACCCCCTCAGCTCCCTCAGTGGTTCCTCACAGGGTTTGTGTTCCCAGCCCCTCCTCAGCCTCGTTGCCCCCTCTGGACACACTCAAGGGTCTCAA